>NJDD01003068.1:8579-20436 GCA_002245505.1 Calephelis nemesis
TAATTTTATCCTATAGTTTTGTACGTATTTACGTACTTCATTTTACTTTATAGAAAAATGCATGTTTTGTTGGTTTTTAAAAAAGTAATAATATCTAAATATTTAAAATGTATCCTCTTTCTGTATTTAAAAATATGAGGAAAGCGTTTGATTTTGTATCACATCAAATGAAGTAAACAAAATTTGAGAAATACGTTATTAGAGGTAAATCTTCAGCACAGTTCAAGGGCTATGTAGAAAATGGAATTGAAGTGTTTTAAATAGCAATAGTAATAGCGAAAAGACTATTTGGTCTTTTTTGTAACTGAGTGCAACATTTTAGGGTCACAGCTAAATTCAACCCCCGACGGAAAAGGAAGGGTGCTATAAGTGTGACGTGTTTGTGTCTGTGTGTGTCCGTCTGTGTGTTTGCGTCATAACTTTTAACGGATGTACCGATTTCGTAATTTTGTCAATTACGATTCCATTTTTTCTGTTTGCGATGCTTTCATCATCATTTCTTCTCATCAATTACAAAACTAAAAAGATTTGGGAAACGACTAAAACGTTGATCATACTGGCGGAATGGTTATAGGGAAATAATCTAAAACGTTTTTTGCAAAAACAGAGATCATGAAATTTTAAATTAAAAAGGGACAGCAAAACACATTATTTTATTATTTTTTACTTCTGTTTAATTGTCTGTCTTTCTTTTTGTATTATGACAGATTCACGCCTAATCTGCTGAACCTGTCGTAATGGAATTTTGCTGGTAGTTGTTTTATGGTCCAAGGAAGGTCGGTCGGTTCGGCTAGCTAGTGATAAAAATTTGTATATGTGCTGAGAGTAATGTAATAGGTGCTTAGCCCTTATCTCATCGTAGATGTGATTAAGATTCTTTTATTTTACAAGATAGCATTTTTATTTGGAGATTTGATTACAATCTTGACTGCGTTATTAATAAACAACTACTAAAGTACTCTAGGTACAAAAATGTCTTTATTATTGTATGATATGTATTTAATATGATAACAGAAGGCTTGGTTACCGAAGAATTTTTTTTTGCTCCTGATGCTTAAGTTAGGAGTAGGTATGGTATGATATGGTAATGGTAGTAGTTTAAAAAATAGTTTAAAAAAAAATATAAACGGGATTATCGGAAACTTTGTTTTGCCTTTTATTCTCGTATCTAGCTTGTTCTAAAAAGATGTGATAAAATTGTAACATAAAAATGAGTAATGAATTTTATGAAGTTGTTATAAATAGAAATAAGTGTTAATTTGTTTGATTTTAAAATATATGAACACCATATTGTAGTAGGTTCTGGACACTCGTCTTCCGCGTTTTTCATTTGTTTTCATATAATTTCACTTTAAAATAACGTTTTATTGACCGCTGAAAATAGAACATAATAAAAAAAAATAATCATCTGCCGTAACCTTTTAAGTAACTTTTATGACAACCCTAATTTTTGAATTTTGACCTCGGACATTACTCGAAAGTTCCGCAGAATTAGAACCTGAGAATTTAATGAGGGATGCTCCTAAGCTAAAAGAACCTTCCTGTATTAGTCAGACATTCTACTTCAGCCTAGAAATAAAATCAAAAAATAAAATGTAAAATCGCAAAATCCGTTGTTAATATCGTAACTAATAAAGTTTTTTTTATAAATTATACTGGAATTATATGCGGTAAATATGACTCTATCCTCCTGTTATTGTTGTAATTTGCTACGCATTATGTACTTTTTTTAAAATAACATTTTTCATTATTTTATGACAAAGGTCAAATGATCTTCAAATTGTGTTTCTATAAAAACCATTAGAGATAGAGATCTGGGAGTTTTACTCTTACATTTCAAATAGAATAGCCGATCGTTTTATGCATAAATCTCACGATGTCACTTTTTTTGGTCAAAAAAACATTGTGACATGTTTTTAAATGGTAAATGATGGAGTTTTGGCGCCATCGTGAATGAAGATGGTCGTATTTTTTCATAATTATTGATTTTCGTGTTTATGTTGAGTGAAATTAGTTAATTTTGGTGGGAATTAGTTTCAGTTTTGTTCAGTGTAGTGTAGTGACTAATGACTGTGTAAGAATAATTAACGGAAGACATGTGACTAATGACGAAATAATTAATACGGAAGACGTGGCAGCATGACCTAAAGGTCTTAGCCGGCCCCAGAAAAGGGCAAAATAACTTAAAAAAAATAAAAAAAAGAAAGAATGATTTGACGTTGAATTTGATAGTTGACACCAAATTCCAAAGACTTGCCACTTTAGTGAATTTTTCACTAGATTTAGTAAGCTTTTGGTGCATAACAGTGATTTCCTAAAAAAGAAACACTAAGATATGATATACATACATACATACATACATACATATCTTCACGTCAAATCCCTTATGCGGTAGGCAGAGAGTATCGAGTGCCAGACCTCACGATCTTGACAAACATGTCTGGCTTCCTTCACATTCATTATCCTTTTCATACAAATGATGTATAGTGTTCATAGTGATATTTAAATAATCTAGAATAAAATTAGAAAGTTCATATCGTCAACGCTAACATATTATAAGCAGTCTACGATTTCATACGTTGATGTTGAAATAGCACTGGATCCTTTTCTCTCAAAACTTAATAAGCAGCGTTTGTAATTATCGCCACGTTCCCAGATTTCGTGGTATTGTCAACGTCATGATTCATTATTTAATATAAATGTACTCTCCAATTTTTTAAAAAAGATACATAAAAAATTATAAGAAATAAACAATAATTATGTGTTTTGAAATATTTATGAGAAACGAATAAATTTGAATCGTACTTTGGATTAGGTCCGATTGTGGTAAACCTAATTTCGAAGTTTGATATAGTTCCATATGCCTTTCCATGAAAGTGTTCCGTGCTAGTACATTTCAAAAAAATAGCTAGTTTGCTCTATTAGTTTTATTAGCTTTTTATGCGGTCTTTAGATTCAGTTGTTACAAATTACAAGCTATTAGAATATAACAGAATTCGCCCTACTTGCTTTCAGTTTCACAAGTCAAACACCCCCGTGCGCAAATGCAATATTCATTGTCACGAAATCCCGTTTATCTCTTTCATTTGAACGCAGAAAGTGACATTGCACCATATTTTTAAATATATCGATATTTGGGGCTTTCCTGACTTCTACTGGGAGCAAGTTCCAAATATTAACTGGTAGCGAGGTAAAAGATCGGCTATAATAGTGTTACGAGAGGGTACTTGGAGAGAAAGGTTATCACTAGATCTAAGAAATTTTACCTAACTCTTACAAATTTAAATCTCTCCTTTAAATACGTAGTATGAGTTATATAAATAAGAGTTATATAGAATATAGATAGGCAATCACTTGAGCTTAGCATGAAATCCAGAAACGTAATCATATTTACAAAAGGAAAATATGAACCGACTACAGAGATCTTGAAGATGCTCAAATTGGCATAATCTAAGATCGATAGAAGCAAGGGTTCGGCAAGCATAGTCTTGGTGGGAATTGGAAGCAAAAACCGAAGACGCCTGAGATAATTCCAAGCACAGTTAACATTCTTACTGACCTGAAGTTGTTTGGACCAAGGAAGGTTATTGTCAATAAAAATCCCCGGATTTTTACATAGTTCCTATAAGGAACAATGACACCATTTAATTTAACAGGGGTAGGCTATCCCAATCAATCCTTAACTCAAGCTTAACCCAATCAAGACTAAGGACATTATTAGACAGCAATAGCACTATGAAATTCGTTGAGGCTAGAGTGCGTGTAGATTTGGAGATCCTCGGCATACAGATAGAATAACATGGTCAGGAACGTAGTGACGGAATTTATAAATGAAGAGAAGAGGAGAGGCGACAAGACACCATCTTGAGGCACACCGTTAAAGAGATTTGATCTAGAAGATATTACGTCCCCTGCTTGAACGAATTGTCGTCGCCCCTGTAGATAACTACGAAACCAGTTAACAGTAGCTGGGGATAAGTTAAATGTTTTTAAGACTGTCGAAAGCACATCGTGATTTACCGAGTTGAAGGTATTACTAAAGTCTAGCAAAGCTAAAATCGTTACCATTTTTTATCTATGGCAAAACGAATGTCATCCCTGATCTTAAATAGAGCAGTGGTTAATATGACCAGAGCGAAATCCAGACTGGAACTCATTTAATAATTTATGGGAGTTAAATAAGAAAGAACTCTGCTGCTGTACTATGCGCTCTAAAGCTTTGGACAGAAATGGAAGTATAGAAATAGAACGATATTCAGTAACTGAAACCGGATTAGTTTTTTTGGGAAGAGAGATAACCTTGGCGTCCTTCCAAGACTTAGAAAAAATCCCATTTGTGATTGACTGGTTAAGAATATGAGTAAGGATAGGACAAAACATGTCAAGAATATAAAAATTTTACCTTAAAATAAAATTTGTCTTATGTTTCCTAAGACGTCCGAAGTCCATTTTGAGAGTACATCGCGTTTTCCTCGCGCGGTCGCTAGATGGCGCTATTATCCGTCACGTGTTCTCGCCACAGTACGCCTCTACTCACGACTGAAACTAGTTACGCAGCCCAAAGCAAGCCACCAAATTCTTCATCATTGTTCAACTCAAAATTGAAAATATGTCGCTGTTGACACCAGGTAGACATTATCTGGACTTCGGACGTCTTAGGAAACATAATACAAATTTTATTTTAAGGTAAAATTTTTATAATATGTGTTCCGGTTGAAGTCCGAAATCCATTTTGAGAGACCTGTTTGTTATCTCCTGGTGGCTTGTATAATGAAACGCAACAATGTGATTAGCAAATAGATTTTTACTATGCAGATCAACATAATCTTAGGCACAATATATTATGTATCACTTACTTAATTGAACCTAAATTATTCTGTTTTTAAAAAAACGATAATAACGATTATATCTTAAACTAAATACAAACGATATAAGTTTAATTACTTGGTTGAAAAAACTGAACTGAAAACTAATATTTTTTGATAAATGTTTTAGGGCTCTTACCCAAAATACGGGATCAACATTTCGGTTTGAAGCAGACATATTACTCCAACTAGATCGACGATAAGATGATGAATCTGTTTTAGAGCCAAACATTGGATGCAAGGTAATTGATTCACCCTTATCAATTAAATGTTTCGGATCGATATGTAGCAGCGTTAAATCATGAACTCTACGACCATAAGCTAACGAAAGAATTGTAGCAGTACGCCTAGAAACTTCATACAAACTAAGTAAATTGGAACTATTGTTCTTTGAAAATTGAATAACTAGTCTTGCATCCCATATTGGCAACGATGGTGGTGTTTGCTTGGCTAAAGAAATAGCTTTCAATGTATGTTTAACTAAATGATTTGATGAAATTTTAACTTCTGACAATGTTTCGCAAATTGAGGCTATTACAGATTTATGTACAAGAATAGTTCGGTATGATAATTTATCTGCGAGATATAGTTTTGCTAAATACCTAGCAACATTTGTAGGAGATGGGTGACGAAAGTCCAGATTATAAGCTACGCACCACTGCGACCATTTTTTCCATATTGGAACATAGGTTTTCATCGTAGAAGCTCTCCAACACGTAGGCAAAAGTAACTGCTCTTCTTGAGACCAACTTTCTGTCAATACGTCCCACCCAAAATCAACCAAGCTTCCAGCTGCAGATCGCCGACACGAGCTGGAGGTTGACGCGTCATTGTGTTTACCAAGTTGGTTCTGAGGTTTAGTATCTTTATCGGGTGAGTGAGGTCGCGTCGCTTCAGGTCGGGACGCCAGAATGGTTTTCTCCGCTTCGGTGCTATTACAATAAACTTGCCCTTGCAGAAATTGAGATGGCGTAACACCCGTGGAATTAACGCTGGTGGTGGAAAGACCCATGCCAGATCGTATGTCCAAAATCTGCTGAACGCGTCGTGATAATAAGCGTTCAAGTCTAATAAGTCGAACGTAACATAATTTGGAACGACATGAGCTGTTTTTGACGCAAAAAGATCTATGTCGGGAGTGCCCCATCTTTTGAATATTCTGCCTGTCGCCTCTTTTAGTAGATGCCATTCGGAGCCTGTGTGTCTTCGCGACAAGTGGTCGGCTTCCATGTTGTATAGTCCCGGCAAGTGGTGAGGGAGAAGTACAACATTTAGGCTGTCTGTCAGTGCCAGAAGGTCTCGAGTCAGTCCCAATAGTTTTTGTGACTTTGTTCCGCCTTCGTTTCTTATGTACGATACAACAGTTTTGTTGTCGCTTTGTAATATCACCGTCGAGTTCTGAAGATTTTTTGCTTCGAGTGATATGGTGGCTATCACAGCATACATTTCTTTCAGATTGGAGTGCCACTTTAGTTGGTGTTGTTCCCAAAGCCCCGTCAATTTTAAGTTGTTCACCATCGCTCCCCACTGAACATCTGATGCGTCTGTCACTACGTAATTTACAGCCAACTTCTTGGGTAAAATTTGAGATTTTTGTTTTATATTTTTGAGCCACCAATGGAGCTCCTCCCGTACACTGTCGGTCAAGTTGGTGGGGTTGGGTGAAACCTGTCTTAAGTGACGGCTGTGGCGCTGCAGCGTCGGCAATGCAACCTTCCCCGTGGGGTGACGAAGGTCGCAAAGTTGAGATACCCTAAGAGACGTTGCGACTGCTTGAGGGTCCAACCGCCGGCTGCCAAACGAGTTAGTATGCACTGACGAATTTTGTTTACTTTGTCTAAAGGTAGGTACTTGGCATTGGCCTGAGTATCCCAAACAATCCCTAAAAATTGTAGCATTTTTGTTGGAGTAAGTATCGATTTCTCCCAGTTGATACTCCAGCCTAAATCTGTCAAAAACTGTACCGCAATGCGAACGTGACTTTCTCTTTATGTCTCCAATTTTTTGTAAATAGGCAGCTAAGGCTTGAGGGCTAAACATATATTCCACAGAAGGTGGAATTTTTTCAATATCTTCGCGAACATGTTTACTTTTTAATCCCTTTAGAAGTGACTTACACGGCGCAATTCTAAAATTTCAGCGCGTTTCCCGCATATCAATTGTAAAACGTCATGTGAAACGGATTTATAATTAGAATCAATTCCAAATAAATCTTTTAACTTCTCGTAAACAGATGTTGAAGTTACTTGCATATTTGATTGGGAAATCCAATCAATGATGTTACGAAGGTCCACATTCATGATCTCATTTTGAGTTAGAAAAGCATTTGACAATGCGCCGAAACTTCGTTCCATCTGGAACCATTTAAAAGGGTCAAACGGATCTTCTAAAAATCTTAGTTCCTCATTAACTTTTAGGTCAATAAATCCTGGGGCAGCTGTGTATTTCTTTTGAATATCAGCGTACCTTACTGAATTCCACTCGGGTGATTCAAATCTTTGCAAGTCTATTAATTTAGCTACACGATCAGGATCAGCTTTGAGCACGGCAGGTTCCTCCAAGAGCTACATGGTAAGAACGGATCTTGTAGCGCGGCACTATTGTTTGCTCCCGAGCTATAATTTAAAGCAGAAGCATTGGCATGGCCAACGATATAATTTGAGCTCAAAATACTATTAAACTGACTCACCAGTTGTTGTGAAAGTAGCTCAAACCTTAAATCCATGTCTCGAGTAGAATTACGATGTTTGTGTCCACGTCGCCGCCGTTTTGGCGCTGGTCCGTCTTCATCACTCAAGCTCTCGTTTGACGAGGAGTCCGAAGAACTAGAAGTGGACGGTACTTCACGGGATACGCTGGCTTCACCTGCGCCCGACAGTTCACCGTCGTGATGCCCTTTTGCTTCAGCACTTTCGTGGTTGTCCATTATAACACCTAACGTAACGGATTTTTTGAAAAAATAACTTTCTACTTATTTCTCGAAAGCTATACAAAATTCAAATTTTAAATTAAAACGAATATAACGACTATTTTATTCAGTAAAACTCTTGCGACCATGCGTTCGCTTCGGAAGACGACGCAACAATGATGAAGAATTTGGTGGCTTGCTTTGGGCTGGGTAACTAGTTTCAGTCGTGAGTAGAGTCGTACTGTGGCGAGAACACGTGACGGATAATAGCGCCATCTAGCGACCGCGCGAGGAAAACACGATGTACTCTTAAAATGGACTTCGGACGTCAACCGGAACACGTAATAGGAATTCATCACGACCAACTACATCACAACCAACTGCATTAAAAGAGATGGACAAGATGTTTCTTTTAACAATATTTGTAGAAAAAGATTAAATGAGAAGGTTTCGAAATTTGGACGCTGGCGGGAAGCAAGGTATTATAATGTAGGTACGTGACGTAGTAACTTACTTATATGTAGTCGATGGAGAACAAAAGAAAATATTGAAATTATTAATATTAATATTAGTAGAAATAGTAGATGCCACTGTAAAAACACCTAATGTTCTTATGAACTTCTAGACTTTATCCTCATCACCATTCTTGACAGATTTATGGATGAACCGTTTTTAGCATTACGTCGGATTCTCACCGTCACGTTCCTATACTTCACTTATCTTTGGAGACTTCGACTTTTTATATTTATGTGATAAGTTTGTTTGTACATTATTTTTATAGTTGCATTTATTACATTTCTTTTGAATTGCGTTTCTGCTGCTCCGAATGGATGGATTTTGTATGGAATTCTAGTGATTTTTTTAGTTAAAACCTTAAAATTTTAGTATAAAATTTAGTGAATTTATTATGCGAAGTGGCATCACCGATATACAAATTCCATTTCGCGCCAAAAAAAAGTATTGTCAGTTTTGTGACTTGTGAGACAATAGTGAGAAGTGAAACTGTTGTTTTGATTTTAATATTTTTACAATTTATCATTTATTTTTTATAAAAAGTAATAATTATTAAATTTGCTAAGAAAAGAGAATCAAGAATGGCGTATCAGTTGTCAGAAGGATCTCTTGAGGTATTATCCATATTGTATTATCTATCATGTTCTTGTTTGAACATGTTTGTTGGATCTAATTTAATTTTAATATTGTAAAAAAAATAATAAACACATATTTGTATGTCAAAGGTAGATTTACCAAATACTTGGGCACTTAATACAGTTTTAGGCAGTTGGTTTTATAGTTTTATTGGAAATACCGACCGGCTTCTAAAATAATAAGCTTTTTAGGTAATAATGAATGGCGGTTGTTATGATAAGCCTGTAATGCAAGTCTTGGGAAGTAAAAAAATACAAGGGAGTGGAGCAAATGAAAGATTCCGGTTACTTGTATCAGATGGAAAACATTCTTACAGCTTTGCTATGTTGGCTACACAGTTAAACGACAAACTAATTACGGGGGAAGTCTCCGATTATTCAGTTATACAAATAGATAAATTTGTAACGTCTGTGTTGAAAAATACTGGAAAAGGAGAAAAGTGAGTAACAAATTCATAAACTGTATTATTACCCCCCAAACTTTAAAATAAATGAGAACAAATTGTGACTGTAAATTAATGAGAATTTTAATCGTTTTTGTGTTTCTTTCTGATGTTCACTGCATGAGATCTCTAATTTGATTCCTAAGTACACCAGTTATTTAGGGGCACATCAAATTTTTTTCTTACTAAAAAAAACTAATGTTGCCTAAGATTGGAGAAGTGTTGGGTTAGCTATAGCTTTCCTTATCTATCACATTATAGAATTTAGTAGTGGCCTTGGCTAATTGAGAGTGCACAGATTGTACACCTACCAACCACTTTGGGATATCCCAATCCATATGGATTAAAGCTATTTTTACATCCTTTAAACCAACCAGGCATCAAAGAAGTATTGAAATTCAACATAAATGTATGCTTAAATGTTGATAAATTGCTGAAGTTAATTAACAGTGCAATATAAATTTTAAAATATTGAAATAAAGTTTAATTTCATTTCAATTGATATAAACCTGGATTTGTCTTTGTCATAAGTTGAGGTTTTTTACACTAACATTTTTGTGGTTCTTTTTAAATTTTAGACTCATTTAGACAATGATTACCGGAGGTATGAGTTTATAAAAACAGGTTTTTAATATGAAAATCTGTTTGTCTATTAAATTAAATTTATACTCACTCATATAAACATTTAAGGCTAAGATGTATGTTTTTTTATTGAGTATCCAATATCAATTTTTATATATGTAGATGAACTTGGTTTTTGGGATTTTTGACCAATGTGAAGCTCCCAATTGTTGTTCATAATTCTATTAAATACATCAGTTTATTTTTCTGTCAATCTATTACATACTTTTGCTAGAAATTAGATTTTAGTTAATTAAGAAATTTATGAATTACTTTAACTTTTAAGGTGTATGCATTTGTTTTCTTTAGTATCTACCTACAAAATATTAATAAATGTAAATGAAAATGTATTTTATAGAAATCCATGGCTAAATAAATGTAATGAAATGTAAGCATAACTATGGAAATATTTAGCAATTGTATTTAACAAATGAATACTGTGTGAGGAATAGATTACATGAAAGTTTTTAATATATTTCAGCAGTAAAGCACTAAATATGTACTTAATATAAGTGTTTATAATAATCCAAGAACAAATTTTTATTGTGTCTGTTTTAGACGTGTCATGATCATATTGGAATTGACAATAATTGGACCAGGTGACAAAGTTGGTAAGAAATTAGGCAACCCACAGACATGGTCAGAGGAATCATCAACAACAGCATCAAGTCCAGCTCCGAGTCACATGAAGCCAGTGCCACGTCCAAATCCAGCTCCATTAGCTTCGATAAACAAATCTGCTCCGTCACTGGATTCAAGTTTATTGGGGACTCAAATGACACACCCAATTGCTAGTCTGAGCCCTTATCAAAATAAGTAAGTCATTTTGATTTACTCAATAATTACTAGCAAATTAAATTTATCCAAAACAACTATCTTATAAAAATAATAAACCAATTTGATAGGGTTTTCTCTATCTGGAGCTCTAGCTTAAAATCTATGCTACTTTTAATTAAAATCAGTAAATAGAAATTGTATGATGATCAAATTATCAGTTTAAAAAGCTTGAAATTCTAAAATAAAACTACTATAAGCTTCAATTACTTCATGCTTGAGTTGATGTGGAACAATCACAGGATGTTTTGTGTCGCAGGTGGGTGATCAAAGCTCGAGTAATGAATAAGTCGGCCATACGAACTTGGAGTAATGCTAAATCAGAGGGGAAGCTGTTCAGTATGGACCTCTGTGATGAAAGTGGGGAAATTAGAGCCACGGCCTTTAAAAACGAGTGTGACAAGTTTTACGATATGATACAGGTATGTCGTACTTTCTTTAGCTAAGGAATGCATGAAGTATCAGATAACCAATTGGAAACTTATTAAAAATGTTAAAAAACGAGGTTGACAGCTCTACCATTACATTTAAAAACAATACATACATACATATCTTCACGCCAAGTGCCTTTCCGGGTAGGCAGAGAATATTGAGTGCCAAATCTCACTATCCAGCAGACCTTTCATTCTTCCTCTACATTAATTTCACATTCATTCCTTTCCATATAAACAGGTTAGTTTTGGAGACTCTTGACACTACTCTTGACATACAATATCCAAGTGATTCGACATTCCACAATGTCAATCGAGTTCTCCCTGGGTACCTTCATCCACTCACATTCACGTTATAAAACATATTATATGGGCATGTAATAAAAAAGAATGCAATACAACATGTTTAAAATGAATGTGTGCTTGCATGTGTATGGCTTAATTTTTAAATTAATTTACAGTAATGTGTATCACTGTTTTAAATAAAAAAAATATTTGTTTGGAAAAATAGTTGAAAGGAGAATGCAAGGTATGTCCGATGGAACATTGTGGGAGGCTCAAGGCGGTTTCAGGTCTGGAAGAGGATGTACGGATCAAGTGTTTTCGC
>NJDD01003068.1:29033-54830 GCA_002245505.1 Calephelis nemesis
GGAAAAAAATATCTAAATCCGTGAGGTACACCCGCCATTCTGACACACACGAAATATCGACAAATAAAATAAAATGAGATCGTGAGTATTCCGTATAAATAATTAAAAACGTTAATAATACGCGACGATTTAAGTTTAAAATCTTATAAGAATAGTGTATTACAGAGAGTAAATTGAGAATCTCTGAGTGACTTCGGCACTTAAGGTCTTATTACAGGAATGCCCATTTTTCCCTTATTCATTTAGCCTATTTCTCTGAATGTCCACTACCCTGAATGTCCACTGTCCTGAATGTCTCTTTCAATGTCCATTCCCTAAATGTCCACTTCTCTGAATGTCCACTTCAGCTTTTTGCAGCTATATCCTTCCGCTTAGTGCAACCTCTCTATGGTACTACCTACCCGACTGCACCGACCTCAAGATCTATGCATAGATCAATAGGCGAGGGGTTCAGTCTCAGGGAAGGGGCATTCTAAAGGGTCAGTGGGTGAGGGAAGGCCACACCCACCTAAGTCTGCTGCGGAATCCGTCCTTTTGTACTACTTACTTTCTGTTGTGTTGATAGCCTGGTGATCGTTCAACGCCTTTGCCTACATGGTTCTATATTATACTGCACAAAACTTCGGTCTAGGCTTATTTATTTTGTCAACATATCCTTTGTAGGAAATCACAGTGTCGATCATGAGCGAATTCTACCTTAGACTCACACTTAGCTGATATTCGGTAGGCTGACCACAACCTTATAATGAAGCAAGATGCACGTCTTAAATGAACATGGCCATGTTTTTTTACATTATAAAAGCGCAGTACTTTAAAGGTTCTTTACAAATGATAAAATTCGCCTCTGTGATCTAGCGGTCCAGGTGTTGGACTTGACTTCATGAGAAAATTGAAAATAGAAAATTGGAAAATGTGGTTTTTCCAATTTTCTAATAAAAAGAAGTTGCCCGGAATTGAATATGTGCCCAGTTGGAGATAGGCTTGCCACCTATCACATTGTGGGACTCAGTGTCAGTGTGTGTGTGTCTAGTCGTTGGTGTTGGTGCCTTTGTTGTGCCTCTGCCTACCTCTTCGGGGATATGGAAGTGACGATAATTATTTACTTTATCAAATTCGTGCGTTGCTAATACTAGTCTTAAAACTATCCTGCCCTCTATATTGAAACAAAACCAAAGCGAGCACTGATATTTTTTTATGTGAAAGGTCAGCGAACAAGCACACACCTCTCGTGATGGTAAAAGATAAGTGACCTATAGACACCATAGATGTTACCGGTGAGTCGCTGTTCCGAATTCGGGATAGAAGGCCTATTGTGCAACTCTACTGGCTACCCTCTTTTCCAGACCGGAACATGACAGTCAATATGGCGGCAGGAATAGGTAATGCGGTGAATCCTTATCCGGGCAAGTTGCTGCGCAGCACTTTACAACCAATGGTCTTGTTGGTAATGGATTCTGGAACTGTATTCGCCTTTCCTAGCTACCTGTCAGAGAGGCATATGGTCTATTCTACTCACCGGACTACTTTTAATACAATAATTTGTATCGTGTTAACTACTGAATGAATGAATGATCAAGAGTGAATTTTAAAGATTGGGCTTTTACACATGAGGGAAAAATAAAGACTAAATTATTTTCCCAAAGAAATTACAAACAGCTTGTATTTTTTTTAGATTTTAGGCAGTTTTAGAAGTGAAACACTTTGTAAAATTTATATGATTTAATTACAAAATAATATTTAGAAACATATTAAAATTTCTTTTAAAAATCTTGAGTATAAAAAACATAACTAATTTACTATAACGGAAATATAAAATCTAACCATAACTAAAATTATTCTTATCACAAGCATTAATCTGAAAACTTAGATTATCTGTTGCTTCAACCATGTAAATATTTTCGCCGCAGGAACTTGTGCAGTGGTTGACAAGAAGTTAAAAATTAAACTATAAATAATTATATATAAGTATTTTATAAAAAATACATGTCCTGACTCGCCCACTAAGGACGGAATTTTGAAAATTCTACCCCTAAGGGAGTGAAATAACAGTTGGAAGTTTGAATGGAAGATCGTTGCTTTTAGAAACGTAAAACTTTAATTTTGAGCTACTTATTATATATGAGATAGATACGTATTTAAGCGTTTATGGAAATTCTACCCCTAAAGGCGTAAATTAATAGGTGTTACAAGTTTGTATGAAAGACCTTATTAATGGCTATAATCAGTTAATATATTAATTGCACACGCGAGCAAAGCCGCGAATTTTATCCTTTAGTACTTAAGGGTCTAATTTTTAAATTTTACAGGTACCACAAGGTGACCAAAAGTAAAAAAATCAGATATAAAAATCTATTAAACTTAAGCTTCTCAAAGTATATCACGATTTACTATATATAATACGACTATTTTAACGTAATAGCTAACTACAACAAAAATCTGCAACATTAGTATGTTAACATTAGTATGTTAGTAGGTAATAGTTTACCTAGTAAATATTATTTAGTAAATATTTTAATAATCTAGAACATCGAGATTTCTTTCAACTGACTCTGTTGTTGTCAGTTTTATCACTACAACCTAGTAGGTATCCAAGAGTATATAAGTAAATACTACGTAATAAGAGGCGGGGCATCCATTGATACATAGCAAACCCGAATTTTATATGAAGTTTCCTTGAAAAAGTATAATCCGTATAATCTGAAAGTAAGTCTAAAGGCGTTCAGATATAAGGCAACTAGTGTCATATGATTTAAGCAAATAAAAAACAGAGCAAACTTGTTTTTTTATATGAAAGTTGCCCCAAATTGGTAGGTAAGTAGCGTAGTTAAATCTAAATAAATTTTTGACGAAGTATTTAAAGAGTGCACTCTATTTCACAAGTTTGCGCAGGAAAGAGAGCGATTTTTTTTTTGCGCGGGAAAGACAGCAATTTTTTTTTTGCGCGGGAAAGAGAGCAATGCTAATATTGCCAAACATAGAAATATATTTACCCGCATGTTTAATGAAAATACAATACAAATAAAATAACAAAATGCAACTAATTAAAAAAGATTTCACAATAGCCATTTAATGTTTAAATAATTTTAAACCTAATTAATGTTAGACCATTTTTAATTAGCTATATTACGAGTATGTACATATTCCTATGACAATTAACAATTTAGTTGGTAATGAAAATAATAAAAATTTTACTGCATAAGGAATCTGTAAACATTGTATTAGGTTTCACATATATTACAAAAATAAAGATTTATAATTAGTTACAAAATTTACCTACATCGTAAATTGCTATTTATGTACCTGGTAACATTTGGCGAATGTCTAAAAGTTCCTAATTTTCTGTGGACATGGGGGAAAAGTACTGCTATCGTTCGAAAACGGTACTCACACAAACATTGCCATCGACGAGACCCCGAAGCGGTTTTCGCAGTGCTATTGTAGAGTATCGCGCGTATTTAGAAGAGTGGTCTTGTTGTTCGTTTCCGCGATCATTTTAAAATGCTACGAGCGTATTCACCTTTGACTGGGTTTAACCGGCGCAATAGGTTATCTACTTATATTATTTCTAAACTACGTATTTATTGAAATTCGATAAACAAAAAAATAACAACAACCCTATCACTTCAACGGAATGTGGGCAAGTATTTTAACCCAGTATTTCTCCAACTTTTCTGAGACGATTTTAATCATATTTTTGTTTGAAAGAGCTTACTGCCGAGTTGGTCCCACTGCCACCAAGTCTGGATCTGATGATGGCATCTGCCTTCTTCCCAGGCAGCTCGTAAAAGACGAGCATAGGCTTACCGACACTAACACCATGACATCTGACTAGGTGGTAGAGTTTCGGAGTGACTCACCCGGATTGGTACCACCGCCTTAAATATTCCTGCCGTCATGACGTGTTCCGGTTCGGAGGGTAAGGTAGCCGGTAAGATTACTGTTTCTCGAGGCCCAAGTCTTGGTGTCTCTAGGCGGCGTGAATTTCTTACCATCAGGAAATCCGTCTGCTTGTTTGCCTTCCAATATCATAAAAAAAAAATTGTGTACGTAGATTTACTTGTTGAAATCAAAGTCTGTTTTCTGAAGATTTACTGCGCGTAAATTTCAAAAAGCATAGTTACCATATAACTCATATGTCTACTGTGTGCGCGCCGAATTAACATATTTTATATTTTCTATCGTCGGCACTTGGTAAAACTTCCAAATATTTATATTTTTAAATGAAGAAACACTTGTACTGTTTTACATATCGCTAATTTATTATTTCATAAATAGCCTCGGGGTTCCGCTTATAACAGCAGTCCTGATGGCTAAAACTTAAATATATTAGAACAAACTGATCTCATCGTCTTATTTAAGAAACTTAAACTGAAATTAACAAGGTACAGCAGCATCTTCACGCCCATAACCCCGAAGAGGTAGGCAGAGGCATAACCAGGGCACCAACGACTAGCCGAAGACACTAAGCCCCCCAATATGACAGGTGGCAAGCCTATCGCCAACCGGGCCATTTCCAATCCCGAGCAACATTTTTATTAGAAAATTGGAAAACCCAAATTTTCTTCTTGTTGCCCGACTCGGGATTCGAACCCGGGAACTCATGCAGTCAAGTTCAACAACTGAACTGCTAGACCACAGAGGCGAATTTACAAGGTAGTTTAAGTTTTAGCCCCGATGATGCTGCTATTAGCGAAACCGGTAGGATATTTATAAAATAATAAATTATAAATGATACGTAAAACAGTACAGTCACGTGCAGTGAAAAGTATAGACGGGCCGTTTTTTAAATATGACATAATGGCCCTTTTTTTGCATATACGAGTATGTTTAACCCATTCAGTGCCTTAGACGCGAATTCACGTCCTAGCAAACTTTTGTTTCAGTGTCATGGACGCGCATTCGCGTTTTTATGTAGATTGTCTTGTTCTTCCTTATTTCAAGAGTAAATAATCGGAAATTGAATGTTTAAATTCTGTTGTCATATTAGTAAATATTAATAATCTTATGTTATCTACTTAGTTATTTATAATGCCATCTATTATGTTCTAGACGCAAACTTATTATAACTTATCTATGCTAGACATAGTTTAATCTGTAAACACAATCATCATCCTTGTTTTTGCTCACTGGTGTAACACGTTAGCAACAAAATAAAGTACTCAGTCTTTGTTCCAAAAATTCACGTTTTTTATTTCAACATGGTAGCAGAGCTTGGGTAATCAGTTTTCATAGTAATGTCCGCAGTTTTTCTTTTTAAATTAGTCAGTATAAAAGTAAAATCAGTGAAATATCAAGAAAGTAAAAATGCGAGTGAGGTCATACCGCGTGTCTATGTAAAATTGAGAAAGATTCTAATAATTCTGTAAAATTAAACGTAATTATCATCAAAATGGCCACGCAGGCAAGAATTGTGGACATCATGTTGCCTATTTTTGATGGAGCCAGCTATTCGAGCTGGAAATTGAGATTGCTTACCCTACTAGAGTACAAAGAATGCCACGAGCCGGCCACCGCCATGATGCCAGCGTCGAGTAAAATTGAAAATGTTGAGGCGGAATGGAATAAGAAGGATTTAAAGGCAAGAACGATTATTATGAGCACAATATCGGACAAACAATTGGAATATATTAGTTTATGTAAAACCGCATTTGAAATGTTGAACAAATTGGACAAGATGTACCTAACTCAGTCTACAGCCATGCAAATAATATGCAGAGGAAAAATTGAAGAGATAAAAATGAATAATTACAGCACAGTAGAAGACTTCTTTGTCGATTTTGAGAAAACAATAAATGATTTCAAAGTGGCTGGAGGAAAGATAGATGAATAAGAGAAGTTGAGATATTTACTTAGAGCCCTGCCACCGAGCTATAGTTATATTGGAGATTTTCTTGATGTTATTCCAGAAGAACAACGAACCGTTGATTATGTACAGTCAAAAATAAAAGAGAAAAATATGACATCTTCAGAACCAAATCAGAAAAACAATGTCAGTACATTTGTAACTAAAACAAATGCCCAATGCTTTGTATGTGGGAAGCTGGGCCATATGAAGAATGACTGCTGGTATGCGCAGAGAAATAACCAGGGACTAAACAGCTACCGAGACCAGCAAGGACAGAGAGGACACCGTGGCCAACGAGTTTTTAACCGAGGTGGACTCTATAGAGGTCGCAGCAGAGGTAAAGGCAAAAGTTCTTCCAGAGGTGAGTCGTCCAATCATTTCCCACCTGAGTCCTGGACATTACAAGTATGCAGTTCAGAAATAAATAACTTAACCGGGTTTGTGATAAGGGAAGAATATGATAATAATTGTGAAATAAATTGGCTTTTAGACAGTGGTTGTACAGATCACAGTCAATAATGAAAGTTATTTTTGTAATTACATTGATTTGAAAAACCCAGTGGATGTAAAACTTCCAGATGGCAAAACATTACAAGCGACAAAAGTAGGTACAGTAAAAGTTTATTTTCAAAATTAGTATAATAAAAAATACATTGATTTAAAAAATGTATACTTTGTGAAAGGTATAAAACAAAACTTGCTTAGTTTTTCAAAAATAACTAAGAGTTGCACTATTATTGCCAAAAATGAAAATGCAAAAATATATAATCAATACAGAGAGTTAATAGTTGTTGCTGATAAAATAAACAAATTGTATTGTATAAAAAGTTATGTATCCAAAGGTTATAAAAATGATATATATGTAAGTTCAATTCAATTGACTCATAAAGGGAAGTGGCATAGGGCACTTGGCCATGTGAACTTTCAATATTTAAATAAATTAATTAGTGATAAATTAGTGGATGGTTTGCCAGACAAAATTGAAAACACTGAAATGAAATGTTCAAATTTATATAATTTTTTAAAGAAAGAAAAAATTTCGCCCCAGACAGGATTTGAACCTGTAACCTTTCGTCTCAAGCCGACGAATGCTCTAACCAATTGAGCTACTGAGGATTCAAGTCCTGTGGCGATACTGTTGAAAATAAAACTCCATTTGAGATATTTTTTGGAATTAAACCTAATGTAGAGCATTTAAAAATATATGGGAGTACAGTCTTTGTCAGAGTTCCTGAGGTTTTGAGAAAAAGTAAATGGGATGATAAAGCCCAACTAGGAGTTCTTGTGGGTTATAATGAAAATGGTTATAGAGTTCTATTGAAAAACAGAATGATTAACGCTAGACATGTGAAAGTAGTAGAAGATAACATTCAATTAATTTGCTTAGAAAAACTAGATGATCAAAGAGAAGAAAATAAAGATTTAGATAATGATGTAACTTCAAATGTGTCAAATGAAATGCTTAAAAATGAATATGAATGTGATGAAAATTTTGAAAATGCCAGTGAGATAAGTACTAATGATAAAGATTTGATTAAAAATGATTGTTTAGATGATAGCGGAGAAAATTCTGTAGAAACGCCAAAAAGAAAAAGAGTCCCTGTTAATAGATATGGTAATCCAATTTCTCATTTTATTTATGTCAATTATGTTAATGCAAATGTACCAAATACATTTGAGGAGGCGATGAACTCCCATGATAGTAAGCAATGGCAAGTAGCTATGAACTCTGAAATAAACAGTTTATATAAAAATAATACTTGGCAACTTGTTGATAGACCAAAAGATAAAAATGTTATAGATGTTAAGTGGATTTATAAAAAGAAAAACAATAATGTGTTTAAGGCTAGGTTAGTTGCAAGAGGATTCCAACAAAAGTAATACATTGAGAATGTTTTCTCGCCACTAGGTAAAATGCAAACATTAAAAATTTTATTGTCATATTGCAAAAATAATTTATTTATTGAACAAATGGATGTAGAGACAGCTTTTTTAAATGGTCATGTTAAGTCAGAAGTTTATATAAATCAACCAGAAGGTTATAAATCTGGAGACAATAAAGTTTTCAAATTGCAAAAGGCTCTCTATGGTCTCAAATAAAGTCCTAGAGTATGGTATGATTGTTTTGATAAGTTTATTCAAACATTAAGTTTTGTTAGAAGTAACTATGATTACTGTCTACATGTAAATAGAGCATACAAAGATCCAATATATATATTAATGTTTGTAGATGACCTTTTAATTTGTTGCAAAAATAAAAATATAATAGAAGAGATTAAAACTAGTTTGATGAAAAGATTTGCGATGAAGGATTTGGGAAAAATTAAAAGTTATATTGGGATAGATATTGATTAAAGTGATGATAAACATGTAATGATCCTAAAACAAACAAAATATATTGAATCTTTGGCTGCAAAATATAATTTAGAATATTCTAAGTTATATGATACTCCGATGGAAACAAATTTAAAATTAGAGCAATCTCAAGTAGTTGATGAAAGCATAAAATATAGAAATATTATTGGTGAATTATTGTATATTAGTACAGGCACACGGCCAGATGTAGCTTACAGTGTAAACTATTTAAGCAGATACCAAAGTTGTTACAATTAAACACATTTTAAATATGCAATGAGAGTGTTGAAATATCTGTATAAAACTAAGGATTTGAAATTAACATACTATGATAATGCAAATGCCGAAATATTGGATTGTATGGTAGATTCTGATTATGCAGGAGATAATGTAGATCGAAAGTCTACTTCAGGTTTTATTATTAGATTATTTGGAAACTTAATTTTTTGGAAAACACATAAACAAAATACTGTAACTAAATGTTCAACTTTTGCAGAATATATAACTATGTCAGAGGCAGTCTCAGAGGTGCTTTTTGTTAGAAACTTATTATGTGAATCATTTAATATTAAATTATGTAAACCAATTAAAATGTACGAGGATAATTCAGGTGCCATTGCTATTGCTAAGTATGGTAACTTCACAAAAAATTCAAAACATATTGAAGTACAATACCATTATATAAATGAGAACTATGAAAATAAGATAATTGGTATTGTTAAAATTGATACAAAATTTAACTTAGCAGACCTTTTAACTAAAAGTTTAGATAAAACCAAATTTTTAAAAAATAGATTAGAGTTAAATTTAATGTAGCATATTTGAAATTATTGTTTCTTTTGTATTTTTCATGTAAAAGATATAAGATTATAAATTTAAGGAGGCGTGTTGTAATATTAGTAAATATTAATAATCTTATGTTATCTACTTAGTTATTTATAATGCCATCTATTATGTTCTAGACGCAAACTTATTATTACTTATCTATGCTAGACATAGTTTAATCTGTAAACACAATCATCATCCTTGTTTTTGCTCCTCACTGGTGTAACACGTTAGCAATAAAATAAAGTACTCAGTCTTTGTTCCAAAAATTCACGTTTTTTATTTCAACAAATTCATCTAAATTCAAAGTTAACAGTCTTAAAGCGGCTCCTGGAAATATAACATGAAATTTTCAAACTGTTTAATTCATTGATTTCACGCATAATCATTTCATTTTCATTTCATAATCGCGTCTGGTTCGATAAAATAAAACAGGAGTGACCAACTGTTTAACGCGATTTATTTTGTATAAAAATACTCAATATTAATCTGTTTGGCGATAGCACTGTTATTATAATAATAAAAATGATCGTGGTTGTGAAAAGATATGTACGCCCAAACAGAAATCTTCTGTTCTCCAAACTAAATGATTTTTTTTAATTACTATATATATATCTTTGATCAGAATCAATTCTTAACAGTTCATTAGATACAAACTTGCCGAATTGTGTGCACCCATGCAAATTTATTATGGAGAGTATTCGGTCAATATTTTTGTCGACAATTTTTGTGCATGTAGCATTGTTCTTAAATTTATTTTGAGGCTTGAAATTTTTTTCCTTGTACAACTAGTAACAGACATTTAACCAATTAAATTTAACTTGCAACTGCTTGATACTTTTTCAAAGATACTTAATAAACACTTAGCTAGTAGTAAATGAATTGCCCCCAAATTTTTTTTACAACCAAGGCAAAAAGTATTCGAAAATGGGAGCCGCAACGAATTGGTTAACAAAAAAGTAATATCAAATAAAAGTAATACGAAAAAGAATGTATAGTTTACAACCCCTGATTTTTATAATTTTTGTCTCCATACTACACCAATATAATTTAAAAGAAGTTTATGAAGTAATTTGGGAAGAAAATAGCAATTTTCGATAGAATTTAAGTTCAATGTGCCGAAAACGCGTATACGCGTCCAACTTACTTTGTTGGAGGTGCCGCGGACGCGATATCGAGTCTTACTATCGTTACATCGTTTAGCACAAAGCATTCGGTATAAGTTTATAGTATTGGCTGAGGCAATGAATGGGTTAATAATACATATTTACGTTTATCATCTTTCAAAATATGAAGTACAATAATGTAGGATTTTATGAGAATTGTGAGAAACTCGTGTGGTTATATAGTATGAATTGTTACAATTGTTAATTTGTTGTTTGTTTTTAAAATTTTAAGAGTGAACATTTATTTGAAAATCTGCCCGTGTATACTTTTCATTGCACGTGACTACTAGTGTTTCTTCATTTAAAAATAACATTTTTTACATGATTCATCTAAACTAAAAAATTAGTATCATCATCAACCTAGTGACCTAAAAAAACCGCACGAAGTTAAAACTTGTAACATGACACACTAGCTTCCGCCCGCGACTCCGTCCGTGCGGATGTCGGTCTTCGCGTGATAAAACTGAAAAAATAAGATTTATTTTTTTCTACGTATTTTTCCAGGATAAAAAGTAGCCCATTAATGCCCAGGATAATAAGGTATAATTATACTAAGTTTCATCGAAATCGAACCGTTAATTTTCACGTGATGCCTAAACATACAGACAGACAAAATGTTTTTAAATCACATATTTGGGTTTGGTATCAATCCAGTAACACTCCCCTGGTATTTATTTTTTCAATATTTTCAATGTACAGAATTGACCCTTCTACAGATTTATAATATGTATAGATATTGATTTTCCGCGATCTTATAAACGTGTTCTTAACTCAAATAAATTTATATAGCGTATAAGAAATTATTGCACTATGATACAACTAGATAACAGATTGGTAACACCAAGATTTTTTGTAGGCACTCAAAATTTTGGCACCCTTATACACGTGAATTAAGATTTGTAGATTCGTCGAATTTCCTTGGAAGAATTCAGTCTTATTTTTGTGACTTTTAAAAATTTCAATTGACTCTAACCAATTGAGCTACTGAGGATTCAAGTTCCGTGAAAAGACGACTCGGGTTGTACAACAAAAAGAAAATGTGTTTTATTAGTTTACTTATAAAAACTAACGTTGCCTGGGATTAAATATATATGTCCGGTTGACGATAGGTTTTCCACCTACCACATTGTGGGACTTAGTATTTTATGCTAGTCGTTTAGTGCCTTTGTTGTGGTATTCAGGAATACGGGCGTGAAGATACTTTTTTTGTGTTATCCAAGTATTTGTGTAACAAACATACACACGAAATGATAACTTCCTCCGTTTTGAAGTCGGTTAAAATATTATCAATTTAATCACTTCTGCGGTCTAGTTATCCGGTCTAGCCGTTGACTACATGACGTTCTCGGGTTCGACTGCCAGGTCGGGCTATTCAAAATGCATTGAAACACGTTTTTTTTAAAAAACAACGAAACTCAGGATCGGCGTTTCCCCCTTATCACATTGTGGAACATAAAAATCACGAGCTTTTTTATGATATTGGAGGACAAACAAGCAAACGGATTTCCTGATGATAAGAAATTCACGTCGCCTGTAGACACAAAGATGGTAAAGGTGTGTTGCCAACCTGAGGCCGGGATGTTAAGCCTCGAGCAAAAGTAAGTTTACCTGCTACCATACCCTCCGAACCGAAATACGTCAACGGCAAGCACTGACGTTATGGTGACAGGAATAGGAAAGGCGGTGGTACCAATCCGTGCGAGTCACTGCCAAACTCTACCACCTACCACCTCTTTAAGGATACGGGCATGAAGATGCTCAATTTACATTTCATTGTACAAAGTACACAGTACGTTGTAGGACGTGAAAACGCTCTGTAAAATAATTATTTACCTGACATTGCGTGAAATATTGTTAATGTTTCAAAATTGTTGGAAATTCAATCCATATTCCGTCAAATTTGTTGCTACATATGGTATGTTTGGTTTCATATAAAATGCATTAACTGGCAAAAAGGATGCATTGGCTGGTTGCTGGGCATTTACTATCATACTATACAGCACACTTTCTGAAGCCTGTTTCATATTCGTTTGCATATTTGATATATTCCCTGGCATATTCGCTGCATTTGCTGGTATATACGCTGCACTTGATGGTGTATACGATGCACTTGCTGGTATATACGATGCATGTTGATTCATAGTACTTGTAATTGGAGCTGGTTCCTTTTGATCTTGCAGGCCATTATAGATCTGGAATAGTTATAATACATGTGTAAGAAAAAAAAGAGTGTGTGTACTCATGTACGCACGTAAGAAGTTATACTTCTTTGGCGTAATAATCCAAAAATACCAAATAATAGCACAACGTATACATACATAAATAGCATGCAACAATAATTAAAAATCATAGGTACGACAAAGACAACTTCGATCACACGATGTGGGTAGGCTCAACTTTCTATTGAAAATGAACAGCAGAATTCACATGGGCAGTTTTGGCGCCATCGAGAGAAAATATGGTCGGAGTATTTTCATAATTATTGAATTTCGTGTTGATACTGAGTGAAATTAGTCAATTTTGGTGGCATTTTGTACAATTTTGTTCAGTGAAAGTGCACAAATGAAATAATCGTGAAGAAATTAGCGTATCGTGTATTTCATCGTTGCCGCCAAATATCCTTACTTTAGCGTATTAGTTGCTAGCTGTTCGCCTGCGACTTCGTCAGCGTAGAAAAGTATTTCCCAAAGCGGTCCAGGCGGACCCCTAGGGGTTCACAGGAGACTCGATGAGGGTCTATGTTTGGCGTGACAAAAATGGCAGTACTTCACAATGCACCCTCCCTCGCTAGCTACGGCTAAGCAGGAAGTCCACCGAATGCTGCAATTTTTTTTATATACGTCTACGAAATAAAATGACGAATGGCAAAATACTAACGTGAAAGCCAAAACTTAAAGAAAAACAGAAAAGAATTCACGTGGACTAGTTTGCAATCGTTATCGACGACATGGGTGATACCGACCACATTGCAACCACAACTTTGCCTCGATGCAAAGTTCCCACGGACTGATATCATCAACTTGTGTTCCTACCACCATAATCTTCACTATATTATAACACAAGGGGTTTTGGCGCCGTCTTTTGTGAAAACTCTCAGTGGGCTTAATTTTTTCCATATTGAAGAATAATTTCATTTAAAAATATTTACAAAACTTTGCTAAAGATACATTGAAGCTTATAGCTGTTGGTGAAAAATCGTATGAAAATTAGTAGTCGTTTTTGAGTTTGACGCGGACAACAGACGCGGACGGGTAACTTAATTAGGGTACTAGTAAGAGGGCAAAACAGTGAACGGGTTTTAAAATAAACGCACAAGCCAAACTCGTAAATAATTAAATTTTTTTCTGGTCGAATTTCGACGACTGGGCGACCACTGGTATCAATTAATTATTCAATCCAACCATTGTTTCAGTCGAAAAATACTTTATTAATTAACAAAAAAAGGTAAACATCAAGCGAACCGCAGCATGCCATGCGAATATACCATGCATCACTAAAGCGGCAATGGTTACAAAGAAAATTAGCAATGACTGACTATATTGAGCACAACCAGCTACAATAGTTTGCATGGATTAAAGCATTATTTTTCCCATTTTCTCTGCATTATTCCCGGTTTCTCTTTTCATAAGAAACTTCTTCTCACGGTACCTAATATAAGGAAAAATAATCAGGAAATTAGTCCATCCTGTTTTAATGCCGACCTTGGTTCAAAAGCTAGGTGCAGTCTTCTTAACTGCATAAGTGGAATAATCCCGCGATCTAAGTTATTTCACTGCAATGAAAGCGTCACATGCTTAAGCTATACTTCTTAAAAATATCGAAAATCAATTACCATTTGATTTGGAGTCGAATTAAATAAAGGACTTGAAACCCCACTGTCTCTGGATAATGATCTTGATACATCATTAATATGTTGTTTTTGATTATCTTGCAAAAATGTTTCCTGTGGATTTTTGGTTGAAAGAATTTCGGGGTGTCCAGAATTTGGATTGGAGTTTCTTAGTGTAGTTTTAGTTCGTACCGCATTAATGTGAGACTTCGGACATAATATATCAGGTTGATTCGAATTATAACACTTTCTTGGCAATTCACCACCATTTAAAGATGTCAATGTACCTGTAGGCACTTTTGCACTTTGCGTGCGACCAAAATTGAAATATTTTTGGCATATTGTTTCACTCGAAATACCACTGTTTCTCGATATTAAAGCATCATACATGTTTTGTCTCTGATTATTTGGCACAACTACAGAAGTTTCCTGTGGATTTTTGTACATTGCAGGGTATACAGGACAAGGTATGGAGTTGATTTGAGTAGTTTCAGCTCGTACTGGATTATAATTTTGCGAATTTGAAAATATATTAGGCTCCTGCGAAACGTAACAACTTCTTGGTAATTCACCATTACTTATATACGCCGTCGCACCTGTAGGCACTTGTGGACAATTAACATTGTAATACTTCTTACTAAATGTGTCACGATAGCTATTTTGAGTACTTTCAATTATCATTTTTCTATGTTTTTCTTTTGTCCAATTTGACATATCTATAAAAAGATTATGTAATGATTCATACTTGATATTCATCTGTGATTTTTTTATTATGCAAATTATAAAAGACTCGATAAATGTTTTATCATTTTCCATTGGCAAGATCTTATCCAAAACAATGTGATATAATAAATTGAAGTAAAATTCTTTACAGCACTGTAGCCTAAATCTCATTGTTTCTTCATTTAAATCTGACGATTGTTTAATATAAGTATGCATCTTTATAAAACATGACAAATTTTCTGCAACAATATCCAAAGGGTTTATGAATGTCGCTTGGCTTTTATCAGCACCAACATTTGCATTGCTATTTTTCGACAGAACGAGTTTCTGAACATCGCTGTTCATTTTGTTACATATCTTAACATCATTTTGATTATTTCTATCACTTATTTTTAAGTTCTCTTCGTGATTATTATTTTTATTAGTTTCCTTTTCTCCTAGTTCGTCTTCTTCTAATATCAGAGTAACGTTCAAGCGTGTGTCATTTTTAAGTGATGCTAATTTTGAAATAATTGCATTTGTACCATCTGTTGAATTAAAATTGTTGTTATTACATTTAGAAAATCGCAAAATAAAATTTATATTAATTGTAGTACATTACATAATGTTCCTAATTTTTCATCAGCCTTGTGAATTACATTTTTTAATAAGTAGTAAGTGAAATAAAGTAATCAAAAATTATTTGCTTGTGTGCCATTGGGAGCCTAAATTAGACTTTAATAGAACACTCTTTTCAAACATCTCCTCCGAAAGTCTGTTGGATTTTGGTAAACTGGTCATGGTGCATATGAAAATGCACCCCACACACCGTGTCAGTGCTTTAAAATGCATTTAAACACGCGCAACATCTTTTTTGAATTTGATTAAGGATTTAAATAACAAAAGAGTATGAAACAATCCATGTCAATTCTATCAGCAGATTTTCAGAAAATCGGAGACATACTTGATACGATTGACTGATTAAGTATCACGTTAAGATAAGTCACGTTAAGTATACAGTTCACAATACATAAACAAACTTACTAAAAAACAAAAACAAACATAAACTACATTTAATATTTATGACTAAAGTTCCAACATACCTTTGTGTATAACTTCGTTTTTAAGTTTCATTTTTAGTGTATTTTTTTATGTATTTTGGTGCACAATAAAGAGAGTTATTCTATTCTATTATTTCTATTACAGCATTAAATTTTGATAAATAAATAATAAATATTCTTGGACAAGTAACACAAATTGAATCTAACCCCAAAGTAAGCAAATTTTATGCTTGTGTTATGGGTGTTAGTCAACGATACTAATACATAGAAATACTTAAATATATACCAGAATAAATTTAATAAACACCCAGACCCGGAAATGCAGACATCTAAATGTTCATCACACAAATGCCTGCCCCCGTCGGGAATCGAACCCGAGCCTCGCGGTTGATCGGTGTAGTTAGGCGTGTACGCTAGCCACTCGACCAACGAGGCGGTCGATAGTCGATGTTGATACAACTTACTTTCATTTTGAAGTTTATCCATTGTTGCATCTCACATTTGGATTTCCTGAAATAAAAAAATATATTAAATACAATGTTACAAATCACCAGGTATGTTACAAATCGAAAACGATCGACTGAGGAAAAGTTCATACTCTTCTAGACCACAGTGAAGTGGTAAGACGTAATGAGGAGTTGATGCCTCCAGCATGACAAATACCTACGTCACCCATTCTGTGGTAGAGTGCTAGGTCTGAAATAAACTTCATCCGTTGATGAAAACGTCATGCGCGGTACTAAAGTTAGCGGTTAGGACGTTCAGAAATTTTAGAAAGGAACCAATTTCGCAACGGACCGTTCAAGACAACATATGGTTAATTATCGTTGTTTCCAAACCTTGAACTATGTTTCAAAGTTTTTACAACAACTAATGGATCAGATGCTGTTCATTCAACAGGCTATCGCCAGATAGTAGGTCAAGATACTTGAAATGAGGGATGTGACTTGCCTGAGGAAAAATCGATTTTTTATTAATCGATTTTTATTTTTGTAAAATAATCGATTTTTCAAATAATCGAGTTTTTTACTTAAAAAATCGGTTTTCTAAAAAAACGTTTTTTTTTATAATTTATTAATGTAACAACTCAATAATTTAAAGCTAAAGCAGTTGCACCATTGTTTTTTATTACAAAGTAAGCCCTCCAACCACTTTTTGGTCGTTTATGGGACATTTTTTTTACCACAAATCAATAATAAAATAAATAATAAATTGCAAACTCACTCGCACACATAGACAACGGTTATTTATTCAAAATTTATTAAGTTAGAACGGAGTTAGAACTTTAAAACTACCGTCCGAGTACCGAAAGAAACATTAAAACTACCTCCAGAGTTTTCGAATGTTGCCAAAATCTGTTAAAATTGTTAGGTAGTAGATGGCGTTACAAGTAATTTTTCTGTGTCTATTATATAGTGTCTAATAAAATATCGAAAGTACGATGTATAACTACGTAATATTTTTTCTATGTAGTATGTCAAAGTTATAAAAAAAATCGAAAGATCATGTGAAATAACAAAACAAAGAATCGATTATTAAAAAATCGATAATTTTTTGGCAATAAATCGATTAATAAAAATTGATTAATTTGAAAAAATAATCGATTACTTTTTCACATCCCTACTTGGAATGACTCTGTGTTTGAGCAGTTTTCCTCCAAAGCGATTGTTTCTTCGTGAGCCGCCAGACGAAATACCTTGAAGCCCAATCACCGACTGCTCGGTGATAAAATTTATGAGTTTTTGTAATGGGATGTGGACACTATAATGATAAGTGTCCAGGATAGGAATTTGTGAAAAACTATCCTCAAAGCAATATTTATACTCATAATAAAACTGTAGAAGAGTGAGTTCTCTACATTAAAAATATTTAAAAAAAACGCAGGCAAGCAGCATGCAGCAGAAGATGTCTTAAGCATTTTTAGATATTAATTAGTCTGTTTGTATGTATCATGACTGCGATCCACGGAGTATTTACTGAACCGTTTTTGAAGGGATATTTGGCTTTTAGGTACTTTATAAATTAAAGGTTGCTTTTTATCCCTCTCACAATAGAGGTTAGAAGTTATAGACATAACTTAACATTCAGTATAAAGTGACCAAGTAACTAAAATCGGGAATGTAGAAAAACATTTAAATTAATTCATAATTTTTTTTAAATAGTTCGTATAATATTAAGGTACCCAATGGGCCAGAAACATGTAAATTCATATGACATACCTGCTAGGTAACGCTGTCGATGCAAACACTTGTTTATATATTAAATGCTATAAAATGACAACAATGCTAAAAATAACTTTCGATTTGCAGTGTCCGACAACGCTACGAATTTTAATAATACAAATTATGCGTCATCAAGGCACTATCTCACGTAGCACATATTAGACGACTTGAATAGACCAAAACCCATATAATATACGGGAGTACTATTAATTGAATAGGCTAAGGCGTTCGGCATGGTCAGACAGAACGACCTGTAAAGCTCTACGAAACGGGCGTGCCAAACGGACTAGACACTTTACTATGAGTTGCTGTAGATTAATCGGTAATTTACGTTTCGAAATCTTTAGTGTTCATGGTCTGGAATTCATGATAGATAATAGAGGCGCTGTTCAGATTTCTCACAAATAGTTTTCGGAGAAGCTAGGGAATTATAGCGTTAAAAATTCATGGTAAGGACTAAAGGCAAAATTTGCTATTTCTTATTTGTTCTGTCGTTTATTGCCAGGAAAGTATAAAAAACATATTTATAGTTTGCACAAGGCGACTTTTGGCTCAGCTAGTCTTATACATAAGACTAGAGCCTAAGGCGGGCGCGGAGAGCGATCGTTTGAAAAAACCGCGCGCTTAGTCGCTCTATACTTTCGCCTTAGTCATTCCAAGTCGCCGCATAGGCTCGTTTCTTTAGTTTGATAATTCGCACCCGTCGTAGCATTGCGCTAGGCTTGCAGTGTGGACGCACACTCAATCAGGTTTAAGGGCACTTTGTAAAAAAGTGACAATACGTGTATAACGTTGGAAACAGTTTTAAACGCGACTTACAGGTATCTAGATATCTATATCTAGACAAAACAAAAATCTTCATGCCCATCTAAATTGGTAGGCAGAGGCACAAGGGAATTGCACTCGGGACCTCGACATGCAGTCAAGTCCAACTCCTGGACCGCTTTTTATACGAGTATGTGGTGCAGTTTTTATGTACAGTAAGCAAACGAAACATATGACCCCATGCAATACTTTCAAAGTACTGTATGGTGGGTAGATATTTCAGTTACTATTCATAATTATTAGTTTAATAATAACAACTACACATAAAACTGTTTCAAAGTGAATGTTAATAAACTAACCATCTGCCTCCTTGCTAAGCACCTCATATGAGTAGAGCATCAGTCATAAATTGATCCAGCAGGTCCACTGTATGGACATGTAGCATATCTGTGTATCTTGTACATGAAGCCTAACACCTTAGCCACAAAATAGCGACGGAATACTGAACAATTTAAATTTTGTGTAAAAAAAAAAGAGTTAAATGCTCAAAAACTCTTGAAATGACTGTGACAGTAAGTTTCCTCAGAATTAAAAAAAACGACGGGTTGCACTCCGGGAGTGCCAGCAGAAGTGAAAACTTGAATATTAACGTTGTGTATTTTTGATATTTTGAAAAGGTTAGGGAATCATTTTGCACGAATTCCTTTAATTATCAGTATGAAAGTACTATCACATATTATGTGTATTCATAATAATAATTGCGCTATCGTACACAAACATGACAACACGAACATTCGTACAAGCGCCCTGCGCTGTCTTACGAATTTTCAATCAGGTCACGTGTCCTGACGCGAGTTTAGAAGTTTTTACCCATTTCAAAAAAAGTGCGCAATGCTGCTAAAGATTTTTTTCTTCAAAAAAGGTTATTAAGTGATATTGTTATGTTCGAGAAATAAAAGGACTTTTGTTTTGTTTCCTCTATCCAAAATTAAGTTCAGGAAGACATTATGTACTTTATGAACACTTAGTAGCAACCGGGTCAAGAGTGAGACAGTCAAGTAGATCTCGACGAGTCAGAAGCTAAATTACGAATAACTATTGGGATGCTGAGACTCGTTTATATATTTAGTCGTAAACAATAAGTCCGTAGAACTAACAAATGACGTTCTGCGAAATCATTAAGATAAACATTGTGAGTTTTAATGACATCTTTCTGTTATCGGAATACCTACTTGAAATAACAGTTGCCAAAAACAACTGGACAGTGAGTGTTTTGTTTTAATGGGTTATCAGAATTTGATCTCCAAATTAATAAGTGGAATTCTTAATTCTCAATTATTAAATTTTATAAGGTCGCGAGTTCAAATAACATAATAAGGATAACTTATTTGCGATAATTCTAAATACGCAAAATTTAGGTGACCTTAGGTCAAGGGATAAGAGTGGACTACGTGACTTATTGGGCCTACAGAGTTTGCGGTACATAACAGTAAAAGCTTCTCACAGTTGATTTAGAAAATTATATGAAAGACGACTCTGGACTGGAATAGTCGAATCGTAATTAGAAAAGATCCTACGGATGTCGGTATCTCGGTGGGCTCATGTCGTGCAATCTTTTCGAAAGTTTTTGGCATTAAGTGTGAAGTTAACGAAGTTTGCTACAAAATTGTTAAATTTTAACTAAAAAAAAATACACGCTAGTGAGAGATTATTTTACCAAAAACAACATCATTACTATGCATCAGCAACCGTATGCACCAGATTTGACTCCTGTGACTTTTCTTGTTCCTAAGATAGAAAAGAGCATTTTACGACGTTTGTGATAACCGAATCACCGGCAGAGCTCAGAGACATACCTACCAAAAATTGCTTATCAAAACTGAGGATTGGAAAAAACGTTGGCACAAGCGTATTATATCTGAGGGGGGCCGCTTTGTAGGAGATAATAGAAAAATTGATGAAAACATATTTAATGTTTTTGAAAACACGCCTAATACGCTCAGTTAAAGAAACAAAACTCGAGCAACTCCCAATGTATTTGTAAAGTCGCGCGACGACATTACGTAATCAGCATAGTTATACAATACCTCAAACAATCATCTAAATATATATCCCAAAACTTAATAACAATGTAAAGATACATACATATCAATTTACTAGTGGTTATTGAGTTATACATACATTAACACAAAGTCCTTTATGGGTTAGGCAGAGAGCATCGATTGCCAAATCTCACGATTCCTGCAGACGTTACTGGCTTCCACCACATTCGTTATCCTTTTCATCCAAATACCCCGGTTTCGGAGTCTTCTGACACAACCCACGCACAATATCCGAGCGATTTGATCGAAGAATGACACTAAAAGTCCACCCAGGTACTTAGATAAGTGAAAAAAGTGTCTTAAGAGCTAAGCTGCATGTGTACTATTTATGTTATATAAAAACTATAAGAGTTACGATAAAAGCAGTGTTAGTCCTTTTTTTATTCGGTAACAAAAGATGGAAAAATTCCACAATCCTCAATAACCGCCTCGATAGAAAACCGTCATTATCAACTTATAAAATGTGATATGTTTTGGTAGTTTGGTTTGTTTAAAAGAGCTAAGTTTTAAAAAATGCTGAAAGGGCACGGAAAAGTTACTAGTTATAAACACGTGCAAACTTTTTACAGTGATATTTTACAATAAATAATTAATAATCATTTCCTACATTCGAAGTATACTTTCTCCAGCGGAGTAGGGATTGGCAATAAACTTTATTTAACCAATTTCTGTAAAGTTGCATAATTATAGTAAATTTTTTTTTGAAAAATAACGTCATAAAGAAGTTTCACTTCTTTACTTCTTACGAGTGTACGGTAGTACACTTACACATTTAAAAAAAAAATGCATACATATTATGATTTCGACAAATAGGAATCAATTTTGATTTAGCTATAAATTTGTTGTTACGTAGCGCTATGTACTATTTATTCCGAACATTAGGTACTATTGGATTATGACACAAGTTGTTTATCTCACACGTGAAACCCATAACTTCTCATTGTTTAAACTTTTCCTTATATGACTTACAAAGCATTGTATGTAATTGCGTATTACCAAAATACAAGGAACACATTGAAATATTAAAGACTTACCATTTAATAAATTTAAAAAATGTATTAAAATTAAGTTGTATGGTTAGGGTTATTTTAAGATTTCAGAATATTAAGAAGACAGAAATGCTTGAGATTAATTACTCCTCATACCTACAGATTAATTATATATGTATTTTTTTTTTAATTAGATTTATAAGAAAAAAGACAAGCCCGCTGAGCTTCTTTCGCCGGATCTTTTCAGCGAGTGGCCACGTTCCGACTCGGTGGCAGTTATTAGAATTATATAAAGGCGTCACAAGAATCTTTGTATAGATCTACGTGAATAAATCTATTTTGAATTGTAATTTATAATATTGTATATTATTTATTACCTACAAGGAAATATTCCCTTTCAACGAATACAACAACAAACCTATTAGGATGTCTAATATTTTATTCGATAATTATCTTGTTATTTGAAACCCTGATAAGAGATCCCTTGTTCTCACAATCACGTGTACATGATCCCTAAAACTTCCTTTCTTTATCTTAATGACTTTGTTATTTTTAAATATTGATAAGACCCCTTGTTATCATAGTAGCGCCTTACCACACAAATAGCGGATCCAAGCCCATATTGCTCTTCTGCCCTTGGCCTATCCAGGCTTAAGATAAAAAAAAACATAGCGCAGTGGTATCCTAGGGCAGCTTAACAACTGTCAAATGTGCCGTACTCTACCTATTTTACACCCGCCTCGGGTGCCTCGCAGACCACGATAAAGAAAACAATGTGACGACGTCGAGTGCGCATTATGGATCAGCAGATTGAGATAGTTTTTTTTTGCTGTCTAAAGAAATTTTGCGAAGCCATCTTTACTACCTTTACAGCGGAGAAGTCACTCGCTGGCCATAGATGCGAAAGAGAAAGCCAAACTTCTGAGGTTTTTTTTTTGTTTTCAACTCGGTTTTAGATGACCATGGAAATTTGCCGTCTATCATCTCGCTGTATGAAGTATCTATGCTAGAAATAGAGTTTCTGTAGAGTTCAGTGCGCAGAGCACTTTTTTCATTGAACGTCAATAAGTCGAGTGGGCCGGTTGGCGTCCCTCCGATCTCAAAGTGTGTGCTAAAGAGTTGGCACCGGTTTTAATGCGACTTTTCTGGCTCTTATATTCAGTAGGTGTTGTACCGAATTCATGAAAGACTGCTTTAGTACATACAATCCCAAAAAAGGTAGCAAAAAGCTAACAGGTATAAAGATAAACAGATAAAAACGTAACAGCTCGAATCAGGAAGACTAGAGGAACACAAGCTGTTACATAATCCACAATACGGTTTTCGTTGTAGTTGTTCAGCTGGAGATCTTTTAGTTGACTTGACACACCGATGGGCGCAAGCAATCGAAAGCAAGGAAGAAGCATTAACAGTTAGTTTGGACAAAGCAAAGGTCTATGATCGGATACGACACAAGGTGCTCATGTTAAAAGCTTCCTGTTCCTGTACTTCCTGAGAAATTTTGCAACTGGGACACTAGTTTTTTAGCAGAGCGCTGCATCAGGGTCATTGTCGACGGTAGTCGCTTGGAGTCCAAGCCTTTCAATGCTGGTGTTTCCCAAGATATGTGCTTTCTCTCACATCTCTCACACTATTTCTTCTATATATCCACATGTTGAAAATAAGTAGCACTTTATGCTATGCAAACGACATTTTTCGGGAAGGAAGACGACACTTTTTATACTTCTGCCAGCGTAGCATTTTTCGGAGCCGGAACCAACACCTGTCTCAAGCCGACAATTTTTTGTCCAAAATATCGAACTAGGGCTAGCAGAATCTGGTACTATTTAACCCTAGATAAACAAAAGTTTGCAAATTCTTCGCTAAAAAGATTCCCTTTGTCACATCTCCTCGATTTGAGAGCATTTCCGTAACCTCTGCTATAGCCTACATTGGTACACTCAGCGTTGACTTTTCAAGTGGTGTTCAGTGTCAGGTCGTTTGAATGAGAAGGCTAAAATTTGTGTGCTCAAAAAAAAAGTGTGTGCAAAAAGCGAGACAGTACTTCAAGCCGGGTAGGCTTCGCTTCGCTTGCAACTTTACAAAGTGCAAATTTGGCCTCACATCGAGTACTGTTCTCGACTCTAGACAAGGTACCAACTCTTTTTTTTTGACTGCATCCAACGCAGAAAGCCTCACATACACATAAAAATCTTGCCGCCATGTCCCTTACGGTGAGCAAATTGTATGCTTGTATTACGGGTATTAGTCAACGATTCTAATACATAGAAATACTTATATACATATCAGAAAAAATATCAACAAACTCCCAGACCTGGAACTGCAGGCATCTAAAAGTTAATTTCGCTTAAGCCTGCCCCCGTTCGGGAATCGAACCTAGAGTCTCGCGATTTTTAGGCGTACGCTAGCCCCTAGAGTAACGAGGTGGTCAAATTATTCAGTAACTAGCTGCCCGCCCTCGCTTCGCTTCGATTATTAATGCAGTAAGCGCGCACGTATTTGCTACGGTACAATGATATTTAATTTTGTGCCCGGAGATTTTAACTTTTTGATTACTCATTAGTTATTTTTTTCTGATAGTGTAAAAGCAAATTTTGATCTAAATTACACGCATAACGTATCTAACAGATTTATTTGATTAAGGGTTAATACTGTATTGTTAAAAATATGTTCAAAAGTAACCCTTCATTTTACTGTTTTAAGTAAACGCAAAAAACGGTTACTGTGGGTTTTCTTTAAAGATAGACATATACCACCGCTTACTTTTTTGAGATCTATCGAAGAGGAAAAATCCCACCATATATTGATTTTTTAAAACTCAAAAGGTTTTGGCAGCGTTTCCGAGGAAAGCTCCCGATCGGCTTATTTTTTTGCAGACCTATTGAACTAATATCGTTGTGATATCGATGGTTTGTACAAAACATAAGCGATAGAAATAGCAATAAAAGCGATACTAATACACATCGCGTCGAATAAATAGACACAATAAAAATATTTTAGACGGACAATATACAACAGCCAGACAGAGATTTTCTAACTTGTGTATCTTAGCCCTGCTAAACTTGTTTCACCACAAACATTTGTTCGTGTTTGTGACTAGTCACAATATTATACTAGGACCGTTACTGCGACGCAAGCCTGATTGTGTGTCAAGTCCCGACAACGTGACTTATAGTATGTTGGACAACACAGGGCACCTGTTTGTCGACTTGTTACGCCTAAACCAGTCGTGAGAACTTAACTCATTCAAACCTGACTAAAGCAATTCGCTACCTTTGTCCTACTACATGTGTTCAAGTGATCAGTCACATTAGAGTTACCCACAGCGGTTGAGTAATCTCTGCTGTGGCCGGTGGCTTCTTTTTTTAAATTAAATTTTGACGTCTGAATAAATGTATTGAATAAAGATTCAGAGCGTCAATAGAACACGCTATCGGTGAAACGCAACTATTTACTATGTTCATGTTTCTACCGACAACGCATAAATATACACAACTTACTATTTCACTTTTTACTACAGCTGCGCATTGTTTCTAAGTTAATCTGTAAATTACATATAACAGTCGGTACAAAGATTTCGATATTCTCAAACATCCTTAATTTTGTAAGCGTTGGACTTAAAGCTTTGATTCTATACATGCGATTAATCTTTACGTAATTGCTCACTTTTCTTACAAGTCTGCCAACCACTACGTTAGATGTATGTATTGCTTCTGACCAATCAGTGACTACCCACCCTGTGCGTGTTCGATCCATTTGTGTTTGACAAAACACGCCCTGTTGCGTCAGTGATTAGACGTACCTGAGCCGTAACCAATCACGTTCGATTGACCCGCCGCGTTTGCACGACCCGTTATATTAAATTCGCTTCTAGGTGACTAAAACCCTCGCGTCTGTGCGACCCCTCAACTTGACGTAACCGCTAAGTGCCTTGCC
>NJDD01003071.1:1565-12945 GCA_002245505.1 Calephelis nemesis
GGCTTTTATTCACAAAATCATACAGAGCTGGTGCTCATAGAAAGTCGGACTTTGACTTGCCAGCGATATGTGGAAGAGATCCTTAATTTAGGTCCATTTATGATGCAAATAGTGAAATGTTACTCTTGATTTGAACCAATCTTGATTTGAACCAATAGAGCATGCCTGGGGTTAACCCTATCCAATCATACTGCCAGAGCTGAAAATTGTTCTAGTTGAGGGAAGGGAGGATGTTACCCAACAGCGACTCCGACACTTGGTATACAGCATGCCGAATCGCATACAAAGTGTTTCACGAGTCTGATGTGTGTGCGTCACGAGGAGTTGGCGAATTTGTCAGTGTCATAATTTAGTTCTGTGTTTTGTTAATAAATATAAAATTAAATTAAATTAAAAACACACGATATTCTCATGAATTACCAAGTCTTCTCTGGTCAAGTTATGCAATACCCATCCACCAAAAAATAAAAAACGATAGGCGTGCGTATTAAATCAACATATAATAATTAACATATAAATGACTTTTGACGAGGCGTAAGTCCACGTGTTGCTGGTGGAGGATTGAGATTTACATGGTAGGTGTCTCCCAAAGCCAGTGACAGACAGTTTAAGCCGACGTCCGTCAACGCGGTACGTAATCGACGCATCGAAGATCGATGTTAAGCCGGGCTTATCAAACTCAACGTATTCGTATCGAACAAACCCGTTTCTAGTTCATCGCTCGGCCGGCTATCCGCCGCTTATCTTTTCTAAATCTGACAGCATTCATTTCATTTGACTTTCATATATGTTTATGTTGAGGCCTACGCGTATTACGTGCCCATATGTGAAACATCACAAAGGAATATATGGCCTAAACCGACTGTTTTATGGAATGGAAGCGTCTGTCAATGCATTCGTTTATTTAGTTTTTGAATTTTGATGACGCCATCGTTAAGTGCGTTCAGAAGATCGCATTTTAACATATCGATGTTATTTGATAGTTTTAAATTAACTCAAACGAAATCGTAATGTGAAATTGACATTCTGTTTTTGATTGTTTGCTGAAAGGGAATTTAACTTTATTTAAATTAGAAGGAACATTCTATTCAGTTATTGCCTAATGTTTACCATACTGACACATTAAACTGTCGCTGATATATAAAACTAAACCATCGCTAACCATGTTTGTACAATGACATCAAACAGAGTAGTTATGAGTTTGTAATTAACACTGATTTTGAAAATCCCATTTCTTCCTGTTGTTCTTTACAATAACAGCCTCCCAAATTATTAGTAGAGTTCCAAAACCACAGAAATTTAGTAATTTTCCACTCAGAATACATTAAAAATTGTCTAATAGTCCCGTACTGAGGTTGACTACTAAAGGTCCGATTTCCGGGTCTGGCAACACAATACACGTTTTTTTTAACTTTTTCTATAAAAAAAATAGTTGTTTGTTGTTGTTGTAATAAATAGTTGTTAGTAGTTGAACGGTTGGCGACAAATTAGCAAATGATCAATTTATGGGACTATGTTTCCTTATCGTAGGCATTTAGTTGTACCTCTACCTGCCTTTTTACATTTTTGTAGTTTCCGGTAATTTTGTTACAACTATTTAACAAAAAACAATTTGCCTCAAAAACGTTTGTAACATAAATAACAAATTTAAACCTACGAGTAGGAAACATAGCGTTTTTTAGTTGCTAATTTACTAATTAATTAAATATAAGTAAATTAAAGTACAGAAAGATAAGAGAGATGAGAAGCTCTACAACAAAGATCACAAATGTAAATCCAACCGATAAATTTATATTAAAGAAGTCACACGTTCTTATTCTGTTTGTCAAGTTAATTACATTTAAAACAACCTTTTCAATCGAAAATGTACATTTAGAACTCCATTGGTTCTGAAATCCAATGTTTTAAACGGTAACTCCAATATATTATCGTCATTCGATTTTCACTAAGCACATATTCTGATCCTTTTAAGGGCATACAACAAAAACGAAATTGAATTTAGAGCAAAACCCTTCAAAATTCAAGCGTCCAATTCCCTGCGGCGACGTCCACAAGTGGCCATCAAACTTAACGACGGCTACTAACTGACCCGCTCGTAACAAAGATATGGTTGTTCACAATTATTATAAAGTAAGATAGAGGTATATAATCAACATTGAAATCGAACTTTTTGTTATTGCAGACTTAAGCAACGATGCTCACGAACAAAAACAATTATGTAACATTTCCTTCAACAACATGACATCGCAATATGATAAGTCATTTAATAAAAATACAATTAGCCTTCGAATAAGAGCTTAAGAACGCTTTAATGGGACGTTCAGGAAAAATAATAAGAGCTTGTTATGATTCATTTATCAAATGAAAATTTATTCCATCCAACAAGATGTCACATCGATAATAAAAAAATGTGTTCTAGTACCATTATTTTTTGTACTGTACCATTTTTTTGTTTTGGATGTGATACACAACCGATAGTTTCGACCATTTTTAGTCCGAAGCTAGATTTTATGGCCGAAACTGGCCAAGACCGAAACATTCGGTCGGTCACTAAAAGAAAGTGTTAGAGTTAAAAATAAATTCTTATTTTTTCCCATTCGGGTATGTTCTGTTGGCTCGGTTTAAAGAATAACATACAACAAAAATCTAGAAAAATAAATACAATGCAATGAAGATGGTGGTAGATGTCCGGGGTGACCTAGATTGAATTCTACAGCAAAATTTGCGTAAGTATTAGTCGAGGGTGGCTTGAAGAGTGAATATCTATTTTTTGCCATAAGCCTCTATAAACGAAAGATATCTATGAAAATATACAAACACTTAGGTATCGGCGAATAATGATAATGATAAAAAAGAGTAATAAACATTACTTTTTTATAAAAATACAGCTAGTGTTTATATAATGTGCGTAGTAAAAAAGAATCAAGTCTTTTTCAGTAGGCTGATGTGAATAAATAAGACAAAATCACGCACTTTTAAAAGGGTAATTAGATAACTAAGAGGGCGCCAAACAGTGGTGGTAATTTTGTTGCGCACTCACTAAACTAATTTTAAGTTATCGCTGTCTTCTTTCAATGAAAGAAACAGAAAGAGACAAAACACTTTTAGCGCTGTCAAATTAGACCGTACACGTCATTTCTACAGACGTTTAAGCTATTACTCGGAAAACGTCGATTAAAAACATCGCGATTTGACATGTTCGGATTAATCTGACGTGTCTAAAACGTTCCATCTCTTTTGTTTTTGTTTCATTTGAGAAAGATAGCATGCATCTAAACTAAGTTTAGTTTGCGAACAGCAGAATTACCACTATTGTCACATTAAAACAAGCAAATGTTAATAACTGATAGCAAAATAAAATGTTACTGTACAAAAACAAACATAAATTTACCCAACAAGTAACAATCATAAAAATCATTTATTCTCAGAAATCGAAACGTAGTATTACCGAGGAGTAGCGCAAAATTGTTCCAAATTCTAGGAATGAAGTTATGTATGTAATTACTTTTATGATAAACAAGCTTGTAATTATGAACGCCAGCGCATAATTGAAGGCAGCCGATGTCAAATGATAGCACATAATGTAGGGGCAAATCGTGTTTGTAATAGAAGTGCGGGGAGGGCGCGGCGAAGGGACGTATTTATTCTATTTGCTGAACGTGCCTCGGCGTCGCGGCCGCTGTTTGACGATGCAAATTTATCGCACCGCTTAATAAAATGCGCACCAACCACATTGATTCACAGATGTTGCTCATTACGAAGCCAAGCAAATGAGCGGATTGCTTTCAGCCAGCCGGTTTGCGAGCGTCAATGACAAATTTAATAATGCTGCGTTATTAGTTAGCACGATCTTTATATCTTTATCATCCCTACTAATATTATAAATGCGAAAGTAACTCTGTCTGTCTGTTACGCTTTCACGCCTAAACCAGTGAACCGATTTTGATGAAATTTGGTACAGATATAGAATAGACCCTAAGAAACAACATAGGCTACTTTTTATTACAAAAACTGCTTAAACGAATTTCATGAAATTTTCATACACATAGAGGGTAGCTTGGATTAACATATAGGATAGTTTTTATCCCAAAAAATGTTTTTCTGTGGGACCATCAACCACACGGGCAACGCCGCGGACAACAGCTAGTGATTCTATAAGATAACTTAATTCATTCCTCAATTCATGTAACTAAACTCACTTTCTTCTTTTTACGGTACGCCACCATTTTAAAAATGTTAGGCGATTTTTTTTTCGCGCCAATCTAAGATATTTAGGACACGACGAAAATTTGGCCTAAAAAAGAAAAGCTTCTCCTAAACTACATAAATTTACCTTTCATCCCATCTTTTATGTTAGATTACGCTATGGCGTACCTATGGGTAGACAAAAGGTAGTGGCAGAGGCTAATCTGATTAGACTTATTTTAACGTCTTAATATTATATAGAAGTAAAAAGTGCACCTCTGTTGCCTCTGTGGTCGAGCGGTCCGGATGTTGGACTTGACTGCATGAGGTATCGGGTTCGGATCCCGGGTCGCCCAACAAAAAGAAAATTGGATTTTTTCAATTTTCTAATAAAAAAAATGTTGGTCGGGATTGGAAACGTGCCCGGTTGGCGATAGGCTTGCCACCTATCCCATTATGGGACTTAGTATCTTCGGCTAGGCGTGTGTGCCCTGGTTGTGCCTCTGCCTAGCTCTTCGGGGATATAGGCGTGAAGATACTGAAGATACTAAAAAGTTCATGAAACAGAAACTTATAAAAGACATCTAGAGCTTCAGTCCTAGTATCGTTAATCGGCTAGGATGGCCATGGGAGGTGATGGATTATTTCTAATTTTAAGTGCTACAAAACTCGTAGAATTTTGGATTTTACTTCAAAATGTTCTAATTCACTGCAGAATGTAAACCGAAATTGATATGAGCTGGTAAATTAGTGAATGTCAAGAATTAAACTAATGTGCAAACAATGTTTCAGGTAATTTCACAAACGGTTGTACGTTAGGGCTCATTACGATTAGCAAGGTAAACATCCACCTGGATTGTTGGCCGACGCTCGCGCCGCGCTGCTCAAGTGGAAACATGTTTCACGGATGCTACACCCCTGTAATGTGACCATTCTTTACGTTCTTTATGATTCTTTCTAACTTTTCAGGTTTTCTAGTTTTCGGAAATTGCAAATTCTTTTTTTTATCACTCTTAGTATAATTTTAAGCTGCATATAGAATTATCTGTGGCATTGCTTTACGATCTAACACCTCGTAGACGTGAAACAACTAAAAACAATTACCATAAAATATCAAAGAGCATCTTTGGAGTACAAAACTGACGACTTTATCGCTCGCTTGTAGCATAATTTTAAGATTAGTAAAGTAAGGCAGTTATAAGTTTCAGGTTGGCAACTCTTCAATATATTATCAGTGTGTACAGGCAATACATATTTTTTATTATCAACAAATTCTATTATCACAAAACTGAATAACTGAATAACACGTCGTCTGCTATCTAGTGTTTGAATGAATTTAGATTCCAAAATTATATATAATAATATTATGATTTTTGTTTTATCAAAGTTGCAAACAATATGACTCAATCGGTTCTATTGTTTAACTGAATCAAAGTATTATTTATTTATTTAAACTTTATTGTACACAAATAAAAATTGTAAGTACAAAAGGCGAACTTAATGCTAAATGCATTCTCTCCCAGTCAACCTTTAGGCTAACAGAGATCAAGTATGTAGGTACCGAATAAACAAAGCAGAATAATACAAACAAATTTGAATTTTAATGTACATATAAATAAAATAATCCAGTAATATATAACTACATAGCACATTATACAAATTAAGAATAGAATAAATATAGATACAATGCATAAACATAAATAATATAAATAAAGTAGACAGCAAACAAAACAAGATTTCTGACCATACATAATTATATATCAATATAAACATATATATACCTAAGGCCTCTAACATTCTTTGCAAACGAACGAAATGATTTCTTCTTTCTTTTATTATTCGAGCAGCTGACTTTTTGCTGCCTGACTTAAAACTGTCAGCCTTCAAAGTAAACGTATTTTAGAAAAAAATAAATAAGCGACCAAGTACATTCCATCTCCAAACTATTCCTTGTTTTCAATCAGGTGAGTTGGGTATAAAAACAGGGGTCCATTATTATATTACTCATAAACATTGGAAATCTAATACATAAAACACGATCATTTTCGTACATCTCAATTACATGAATCACTACCTACGAATCGCGATATTTTAATTGTTTACCTGATTGATAACTTTTGTTTCAATACACAAAATCATCAATAACAGAAAAAAAACAATCCCGTTTTGAGCACAAAATGTATGGTCCCATAAAGTATATACCATCGGGCCGTAGTACAAATCAGCGCAGTGTAAGGCAACCCAACAACTGAGCTTCAGGTTACACGATGCACAAATTTTCTTGATGGTAGGCTCAGTTAATTTCTACAAGTATCAAGTTATGTTTATCGCAAAGTTAAAAGCTTTCAGTCCTAATTTATTACATGTTGTAGAGATTAAAAAGAAAGGTAAAAAGAAATTCTTTTTTAGCGTATTCGCTTAACTCCAACGACCGTTCGCTAGGCTCGATATTTATGCAATTACTATTATTTACTTTGGGTTGAGATCATTTAGTGTGATTTGCCAAAAAGAAAGACATGAATGTGGGTGTTACAGATTTTACATAGATGCTCTACCTTTTATCGTCGGTGCTTGGTGGAATTCCATTCTCGATGCAATTTATTTAGAAACACTTGTACTTTCCACAATATATTTTAGTATTTTTATGATTTATATAAGGCTATATAGCCCTGATGATGCTTGTATAGCGAAACCGGTTGGCTAAATCATAAAAATAATAAAATATATTGTGGAAAGTGCAAGTGTTTCTAAATAAATTGCAACAGATTTTACAGTTTTTTATTGTACTAACGTTATTTTATTGAACCACATTCAGATATTTTGTAACGGCCAATATTAACGACATATCTACAGATTAAGATAGACCTTCTAGAGTTTTGTTGCAACGGTATTTTTGATAATATTTCAAAAACTAGCTGTTGTCTGCAGCTTTGCCCGCGTGGTTGATGTTCTACAGGAACATTTTTTTTTTAATAAAAACTATCCTATGTGTTAATCCAAGTTACCGTCTACGTTTGTGTCTAATGTCATGAAAATCGTTTCAGCAGTTTCTGTGTGAAGAAGTAAGAAACAAACATACAAACTTTCGCATTCATAACATTATTAGGATTAGGATAACAACGGTCACCTGGCAAGTGACCTTAAATATGACAATGACATAATATCTTATAGGTAAAGTAAGCAAGTCAAATAAAGTTTTATTTAAGTTATATATTTTTATATCATTACCTAAAATTGTATTGCTTTATTATTATTCTTTTTACAACTCCATCCACCGTTATTATTCGATGATTGAACAGTACTTTTTGAAGAGCGTCACCATCTACTACTATAAACGTTAACATTCTTACGTTGCTGCGTTGTTTGCATTTTTACGACATGATTTTCAATGTCTTTTAATTATTTTTTATAGGTGGAATCTAACAACTGGCACGCAACTCATCTGATTAAAGTGATGTTGGAGACAAAAACGGCAATGTGTTAAGCTATGAGAAGAAAGGAATTTGGGGAGACATATTTAGGAGATTATTTAGCAGTTTATTACTTCAGGAATATACGTTCCAATCTATTTATTCTTTATATTTTTTTTAATAAAGCCGAATTTAATTTTTCTAAACTATTTGGAAGAAGAAAAAAGATAATAATACGAATTGGGCAAAATGTATGATATTTCATTCATATAGCCTAAGAAGATAAACAGTCTAATGGATTTCTTTAATGTACGAAACACACATCGTCCACATACCTCTATCAAAGTTAGAAATGTGGTCCTTACACAAAGGCAGAACACAACAACAGCTACTTGCACAGACGTTATGACGACAAAAATATGAGCTGTTGGAGTACCATTTTATTCGGTGGTTTGATAAATATGGGAAATTCGTTGCAGATCTCTACAACCTAGTTGGTTATTCACAAGATAACATGTAAATAAAAAAATCAAATAATATTGTTCTATAAATACAAGTACCTGCTTGATTAATCTAAAAATAAAAACGGTGCTCATTTGCTAAATTACCATTCCCGCCTACTTCTTCAAGTGTAGCACAGATTAACGTTCCACCAACATACTTCCACTATTAATAGAACACACTTAACAAGTGGGGCCGAACAAAGCGCATCTCATTCCAGTGTACAAAGACAAAAGCTGTAATTACCACGGTTAACGGATATGCCGAGCGAAATGCGTGGGCTATGCATAACACCATTACCTATCCTGTGATCACAAAGAAGTAATTATAATCACCGCGCACAATACATAAATGAGTAGTGTAACACAATAGATTAGCCACACTAATTTTTTACGATAATGGAAGGCAAACAAGCTGACGGATTTCCTGATGGTAAGAAATTCACGCCGCCTAGAGACACCAACGGTGGTAATGGTGCGTTGCCAACCTGATGCCGGGATGTTAGGCCTTAATAAAAGTAAGTTTACTGGCTACCTTACCGTCAAACCGGAAGACGTAATGGTGGCAGAAACAGGTAAGGCGATGGTTCCAATCCGGATGAATCGCTGCGAAACTCTACCACCTAGTAAATGTCACGGTGTTAGTGACGGTAAGCCTATGCTCGCCTTTTACGAGCTTAATGGCAAGTAGGCAGATGGTCTTTTCTGCAAAGGAGCCCGGACCAACACGGGAAAAAACTACAAATACGAGATAAAATTAGTTTGTACGAGACTCCGAAACCGTCAATCTAGACGACATTTAGACACGGGCAAACTACGCCGAGAGATACTGTTACCGTTCAACCTGATAGATGAAGCGGTGTCAGTGAACAGCATCTTGTGTTCACTAAGTTTTGTGTTTAATCTATGTGAAATGACACATTACTTTTGCGTACACTACATGGGCATGCACCGCCACCATAAACAGCTCTGTGTGCGCAATCTAACACAATTTCGTTTTAAAATTGACTTTACTTTTTACTAGGCGGTAGAGTTTAGCAGCGACGTTTAGCAGCATAACGTCATGACGTGTCCCGGTTCGGAGGATAAGGTAGCCGGTATACTTACTTTTGCTCGAGGCCTAACATCCCGGCCTCAGGTTGGCAACGCACCATCACCACATTTGGTGTCTCGAGGCGGCGTGAATTTCTTACCATCAGGAGATCCGTCTGCTTGTTTGCCTTTTAATATCATAAAAAAAAACATAATTTCTGCACGTTTTATTTCACTATCTCAACTCAAAGTAATTTTATTATAGCAACTGCCCTATGCTTCGGTTAAATTTCAATAAATTTTAAAGAAGGAACTACCAGCGTAACAGTAAATAATGGAATTAACCATTTCGCCACAGGATTTGAATCTTCTGTAGCTCGAACAGTTAGAGCATTTGTCTGCTTTGACGAAAGGGTACATGTTCAAATCATGTCTGATGCGAAATTTTTTCTTTCTTTAAAATTTGTAGAATTTATTTCAGCTACTGCGAAAGAGGAAATTTTAGTTAACACAATTCACATTATTTAACATATCTAAGTAGTTTTTTTAATATTTTTATCAATACTACACAATATGGGGCATTATCTTGAAACTATCACATACTGTCAAATTGCATTGAATCCAAACTAATCCTAAATGTAAATGACAATTTAATCTAGTAACAAATTTTGTATGTTTGAGTATGAATGGCGTGGGTATGAGTGGAATTTCGATTAAAGTAATCCAAGTAATATGAAACGCAATAAATTGAGCCGTGGAATCCATAATGTTAGTTTTAATCAAGGAGTCAATTTCTAGAATATGTTGATTAATGATGGGAATTGATTAATGGGATCACCATGAAAAAAATCTCTTTTCTTTTTAATATAGTTTCCTCGGTTTTCACGGCTAGAAAATTACAATAATAGGAATATTTTGAATTAAGACACTATCTTCAAATAACAGACCAACAAAAATTTCTAAGAAGATATTGTATATAAAAAAACAATTGCAATCTCTTGGAATGGAAATGGAACCGTAGGTCGACATCAGGTGCATCTAAATAATTGTACGACTAAAGTCAGACTAATTGTCATTTCGTCACGTACTCGTCCTACTGTCCGTCTCCATTGTAAATGAACGTGCACGACTAACTCCAGTGTAACGCACCAAATTCGACGCGGTCAGAAGAAAACACGTCAGCCTCCTCACTGACAATCATGTATTATGACTAGCAACTAGGTCGAATAGGCACCTGAATAACGGCTGCTTTTTACTAACTTTTAATACTAAAAAACATCGCAACGAAATAACTTAAGCAGCGAATTAAACGCGATAACGGGTGTTGTCTTTTTACTTGAAGTTAAAGTTTTGTTCGCACATTCGTCCATAACTATCGCAACTGTTTTCTTAGTAAAAGCATCTTCACGCCCAAATCCCCGAAGAGGTAGGCAGAGGCACAACCAGGGCACCCACGACTAGCAGAAGACACTAAGTCCCACAATGTGACAGGTGGCATGTCTATCGCCAACCAGGCACAATTCCAATACTGAGCAACATTTTTTTAATTAGAAAATTGGAAAAACCCAATTTTGTTTTTATTGCCCGACCCGGGAACCATTCAAATCAACCTCATGCAGTCAAGTCCAACAATTGAACCGCTAGACCACAGAGGCGATAATTCTGTTATTAAGTTCCAGATGATATGATCAAATAGATCCTCTGTATTAGCGAGTTTGGTATGTAAGGAAACAACAAAAAGATATACGATTTATATGATCGTAAAACTTTTAATTAAATTTTAATAAGATTACATTTTTAATAAAGATGGATTATAAATTCTCTTTTTATTTTTAAGGTATGTGCCAAAACATGGCTACTAATACTAATGTTGTTATTTACTGTATAATATGTTATTGTTGTTGAATGGTGTTCCCCGTGTCGGTCCAGGTCCAGTGCAAGATAAGACTATTTGCCTCCCTTTGTTAATTAATTCGCTAATGGGTTTCGGGTTTACAAATGGAAGGAAAACGAAGAGAATTATTATTATGATTCCACATAAACAAAGTTTAGTACTTTTTACATACTTTTTGGGCTTAAGCTTATTAATTGAAAACTTTTTTAAAAAAGGAAAATTTTGGCTCATAAATATGTGTTTCGAATGTACAAGGTTTGTGATAACTACTTGCCAACAGGTAGCCAATCCAGTCGGTTTTTTGTTCATTAAAAAATATTGAAATACTAGCTAGAGTAAATACGTAGCCTCACGTAATT
>NJDD01003071.1:40305-56057 GCA_002245505.1 Calephelis nemesis
CAGTCGAGACGACAAAATGTACAAAATATCACCATTCAGTTTTGATGTCGGCTCGCGCTGTCGTGATCCAGGAACATCCGTGCTTCAATTTCTCCACTACTCACATATGCTGTTTGGTATATTTTATAGGACTAGGTAGCAAACAAGTAGACCGATTTCTCAATGGTGAGTCATCGCGCATAAATACAAAAGGTATTTTATTAGATAACGGTAACTGACGACATTAGATAAAGGAGTTATGCCTTTTTCGTAACTAAGTTTAATCTGTAAAGACAACCGTACACTACAGACACCATATATGCATGAGATCCCGGGTTCGTATACCGAGTCGGGCAACAAAAAGAAAATTGGTTTTTTCCGATTTTATAATAAAAAAATGTTGCTCGGTATTGGATATTATGTGCCTGATGGGCGATAGGCTTTGCCAACTATCACGTTGTGGGGGACTTAGTGTCAACTGCTAGTCGTGGGTGTCCTGGTTGTGCCTCTGCCTTCGGGGATATGGGCGTGAAGATACCTATTTTTTTTCTGTCCGAGTATTTTGTAAATTTACAGACTACCCAACACTGTGGACTCGAACATGACAGCGTATTGTGGCGACAGGAATAAGCAAGACAGTACAACCCGGTCAAGTGGCTGCAAAGCACTCTTCCAACATTGGTCTTGTTGGTAATTATTAATGATCCATTTAACCTATAGTCTCTTCTTACAAGTTGTCAGAGATAGAAGCAGATGGCACTTCCCACGCAAACACTACCCACAAACAAGGAAAACGTAGGACTGTACCCTCCAAATCTTCAACAACAATGTTAAGCACTGACCTTACCACAAAATTAAAGATTTAATATGACACAAGGCCCCATTGTCAGCCAGAAGAGCCAATCACCGCACTCCCCCGTTCCAAGATTACTATGAAGGTTTGCGCTCTAAAGTAAACGTCTTAAGCGACAAGTCACTATTTTTGACACTATAAAAGTAATTTGAAAAAAAGTATAAAAACTGAAACACTTATCTTTTTTGTATAGTACTTATATATGTTTATGTTAAATCTGGTGTCGATATTTTCATAATTGAAGTAGACAGTTAGGTTTTGATTTCAAAAAAGGTTTAACTTTTTGATTTTTTTTATCGAGCAAAGTGAAATGTATCGTGTTTTGGAAACACTAGTCTTATAAAGCATATTATTCATTTTAATCTTGTGTATTTTTGTCACCAAGATCCATGATTGTTTAGTATGAAAAAAACATTATATAGCTGACGTATTTTAGCATACATAGACCCTTAAACAGCACCGACATTTTTCAAAGATACCTTTTTCAGTCGCTTCTCAAACCAAATAAGTCATCTTTCTTTCATGAGGTATTTTTATATTATAGCAAATGTATCTCTACCTGCCGATGGTCAGAAAGACACGTCTCCTACAGATAGCAAAAGTAATTATGGTGCGTTGCTATCTAAGACAGGGACATTGAGTCTTCTAGTGGGTAAATTATTGGCTACGGTAGTGGAACACAACAAGGCCCATAAGGCAGCAACAGCAAGTTCAGAATCCCATTACGGAATTTCTTTAAATAAATCGAAACAAAATTTCGTCCGTTGCAAAACTACACAAATTCTGTATAGAAAATGACTGAAGCATATAGTAGGTCGGTAGGTTTGTTTTGTTATGCCCTGTTCGAATTCTAGTTTCGATTTTTCAATGCGGAATTATTCTGATCGCATCTTACGGACTTAAACAGTGCTTCTACCGCAATACACTAAGTATGTACCAATCCCAATGAAGGTAAGAATGTACCATCAATTGACATTACCTAATGGTACCTTTAGTGTAATGATTTAGTTTGAAATATCTTTACTGAATCCTATTGCAAAATTATTTTATACGTCAAAAGAATTTTCTCTTTACACAAGAGATCTCTTTAAAAAGAGTCTATGCAAAAAAAAAAACATTATATAAACATATAACTTTACGAAACATTATAAAAAACATAACATTCAATTAGCGCTGACACATAAAAACACTACATTGTTACACTTAGTACTTAGACAATCAACCGGTTCTTATTTTGTGTATCTTAAAAAACGTTGCACTGGAATTTGTTACTTTGAATTGCAAAATCAGTACGCAAACTATCAGCAAAGGATGTACATATATTAAGCACATTAGCAGAAAAAGGCACAATCTCGTCCAGATAGCATAACAAGATAACAACCGTGCCGCGGTGGGCGAGACCGACAAAAACAAGACGGGACCTTCACACACACACCACGGACTGTTGTTTACTTAAACAAGCCTTACAATAAGTGCTTCAGAAGTCGAAAAGCACAGTAATCGTTCAGACACGTCGCAATACTTTTTGTTTTGTGAAATAGTTGCCACGGAAACGTCTTTTTGTACTAAAGAATAATGGAAGTATAAACAACAAAGTCGCATGTTTTTCATGAATATTTGTCCAGTAAAAATTAAAATATATACACAAGTTTAGAAGATTTAGTGCATATAGTATAAACCCCTACATTGAATTCTAACGAGAGCTCAATTTCGATTTCATTTATAGGTACAATGTCTTCAAATTTGCATTTTACGAGGCGGCCGCACCCAGAGACTTCAATTATTTTTAATCAGTCATTAAGTCGCCATTTTCTATATAAAGTTATGACTTAAGTTTAGGTTAAACGTTAACTGACATCTCTGAAAGCAGCAAAGAAAACTAGATCGATTATCTAATGATAAAAAGTAAACAACAAAGGTATTAAGAGTGCGTTGCTAACTAACGTGAGACTATAATTTTAACCCTCTTGCATACATACATACATACATACATTTTTTTTATGTTATAGGAAGGCAAACAAGCAGGCGGATTTCCTGATGGTAAGAAATTCACGCCGCCTAGAGACACAAAAGATGTTAATGATGCGTTGCCAACCTGAGGTCAGGATGTTAGGCCTCGAGCAAAAGTAAGTTTACCGGCTACCTTACCCTCCGGACCGGAACACGTCATGACGTTATGGCGGCAGGAATAGTTAAAGCGGTGGTACCAATCCGGGCGAGTCGCTGCTAAACTCTACCACCTAGCCAGATGTCACGGTATTCGCGACGATAAGCCTATGCTCGCCTTTTACGAGCTGCCTGGCAAGAAAGGCAGATGGTCTATTCTGCAAAGGAGCCCGGACCAACACGGGGAAAATACATGTATACATTACTATCTTCATACACAGTCATGGAAAATAGGCAGAGAGTTTTGAGTGCCAAGTGCCACGATCTATGCAGACCTGTCTAACCTTAAAAATTGTATTGAAAGAGCTTGTTGGTGTAAAAATAACTTTTCACACGTAGAGTTAGTGTAAAAGTGTTGCTATGGGGTTCGGTCATGTGGAAAGGATGGCAGATTGAAATCACTGACAAAAAAAAACTAAACTTTGGTTGTGACGAATAAATTTTTGTCTATAACAGATTTCTTTAACTTAACTTCTTTCACCGTTGTAGTGAGCCCAATACTTTTGAAGTTAATTTCGGTTTGATAACCAAAGGTTTCGATTATATACGTTTTAAGATTCCTCCCGCGATTCCCTAATTTTTTGGAATAGTGTTTTTAAATTTCCCGATACATTTCTTACAATTTTTTTAAATTTTCAAAATTTTCACAGGTTTTTCAAGAATATCTTCTGAACCCCTTACCCGATTTTCAAAATTTTTATATCTCCGCGTTGGTGTCGTCGAGCCCGATCCAAATTTTATTTTTATCTATCTATCTACATCACAAGTCCATATCTATTTATACTTATAATAATCTGAAGAAGAGTGAATTCTGTACTTGAAAGATATTAAAAAAAAATGTGAAACATTCTTTTTTTGTCTTTTTGTTTATTCATATTTTTAAATTAAGAAACAATTGTATTGTTTTACGTATTACTTATATATTATTAATTTATAACCTATCGGTTTCGCATATAAATTTTCATCATATAAAACTCCAACTCTTTTTTGTTTGTCTATCTGTCTGTGTACTGACGGCCGAACGAGATTCAAGTCGAATTTACTGAAACTAAATTCGATAGAAACAAAAGGTGTATTTTTATTAAAATTAACATTTTTTTTCTTTCGAGTCAATTTATTTAACAAAAATATCGGGATCCTATTAGTACATATAAAAAATATTGTTAATATTGATAATTATCCATTCTCATTCGGTAATATATATTCGGTATATTCGGGTACCTAAACGATTCGGTATATTTGGTAAGTATACCGTCTCCCAATGAATCAATCTACATAATATATAAAAATATGCTCATTTTTCGCGTGGTCATCGCATCACGCTTGAACTGACGGACCAATTTCGCTAATTATTTTTTGTTGTGTCGTTTAGTGACAAAAGAAGATTCTTAGACAAAGAAAAACCGCGAAAGTTGAAGGGAAACTGGAAAAAAACATCATTTTAATTTTGCCCGTACAAACTTTTAGTAGGTGTTAATTTGAAGATGCACGGAGTTCGCATGTTCGGCTAGTATATATATACCTATAAAATGAATCACCATTTCGCGTGATCATCGCATCAGCCTGAACAGGCTGACCAATTTCAGCTCACTCTTTTTTGTTGTGCTGGTTATGATCAAGAGAATATTTTCACTAAAAAAAATTACATTTTTTCCATAAGCAAGTTGATGTCAAGCGATACGCAGTTTACCGGGTCGGCTAGTCAAACCATAAATTATTGTATCAAATTAACTAGTATTTAGTATCGTTAATAATGAGCTAGTATTTAGTACCGTCAATAATTAGCTAGCAATATATCTTATATCTTTAAACGAGCAATTCTTGTATATATATAATATATAATTGGAATCTCAGAATCGGCTCCAACGATTTTCATGAAATTTAGTATATAGGAGGTTTCGGGGGCGATAAATCGATCTAGCTAGGAATCATTTTTAGAAAATGTCATATTCGTGTTTTATTCGTGTTTTAAGTATTTTAAGTAACGAAGTCCGTTGTTAAGTAACGAAGTCAATGATTGTTTGCTTTGAGGTTAGACTAATTGTATAATTCGTACTTAAACATAATTTCCAAAAAACACAATTTATAAAAAAACAAAAAAAATTATCGGTCATCCAGGTACTTAAAGATTAAAACAGGCAAAATGTAGAGCTGTGGTCAGTTACAAACTGAAATCGACGAACTCGGAAAATAGTTTAATAAAGATTACCAAGTATCAAGAGATATTTGTTTAAGGGAAACGATCATGTAGGTACATCATCATCATCATCAGACGGAAGACGTCCACTGCTGGACATAGGCCTCCCCCAAAGAGCGCCACAAGTCACGATCACCAGCCGCTTGTAACCAGCGACTCTCCGCGATTTTGACCAGATCATCAGTCCACCGGGTGGGAGGTCGTCCAACACTACTACGTCCTCCGGTGCGGGTCCGCCACTCGAGAACCTTTTTTCCCCAGCGGTTATCGGTTCTGTGAGCAATGTGGCCTGCACATTGCCACTTCAGCTTGCTGACTCTCTGAACTATGTCGGTTACTCTCGTCCTCTTGCGAATCACCGAATTACGAATCATATCTCGCAGAGAAACACCGAGAATAGCTCTCTCCATCGCCCGCTGAGTGACTTTGAGCTTATTTAAGAGGCCCACATTTAACGGCCAAGTCTCAGTTCCATGTGTCATCACCGGTAACACACACTGGTCGAAGACTTTCGACTTTAAGCTCTGCGGTAATTCGGACAAGAAGATCCCCTTTAACTTCCCGAACGCTGCCCATCCGAGTTGGATTCGGCGACCGACCTCTTTCTTGAAGTTGGATTTACCTAACTGAACAGTTTGACCTAGGTACACATACTGATCAACATCTTCAAAAAACATGTAGGTACATTGAAAATCAATGTTTTAGATCAATGCATGATGGTAGGATTGCCTTTTAATTTTTTTTAAAAAATATACGTTTTGACTATTTTTCACAAAAAATCTTCGACGGCAAAAAGAAAATTATACACACCTATATTACTCTGCTTAAAATCGGTTCAAAATTATCCAAGTAACAAACTAAGTACAAAAAAAGATACTATACCAGGTCCAGTGCCTTAACCTTGTTATTTCAATACTAATATTTGCGTGTAATCGTAACTACGCTGCTTGCAATAAAGCCGTCATTTTGCGTTTTCGTATTGTTTATGTTTTGGATCTATGGACTAATTACACAATTAGATTAGTTTCTAGTAACAAATTTTACATCTGTTACGGGAGGAAGATAATGATACTAACAGTATATTTTCATAGATATCATAACAAATTTAATAAGCATCCAGAGCCAAAAATACTAATATTTATATTCGACGCCTTCCTCTATCGGGAACCAAACTCAATATCCGTGAAAAATCAAACACCAATCAAAAATGTCCAAAAGAGCGGTCAAATAATGGTAGTAGAAGACAGGTAATCGACAAATTCTATCCTATTAATAATATAAATGCCAAAGTTTGTGAGCATGTAAGGATGTTTGTTACTCTTTCACTCTCGAATGGCAAAGCCGATTTGTCTGAAATTTGGAACACAAATAGATTGTGACCTGGATCAACACAGGCTACTTTTAACCTCAGTCGCACAAAGAGTTCATGTGAAAACGCGGGCGAAGCCGCAGAAAACAGCTAGTAGCTTAAAACTGTAATAATTATCAAAATAAAATGGCACTAACCAAAACACGTTTTCACTAGATCATCCACGTACAAACAACAAATGAAATATTCACAGACATGCAAAACAGATTAAGTAATCACTGTCGCGTATACACGTTGTTATTCATCAGACGTCTGGAAACTACTTAAATAATCAACACTACAAGCTTAATATATTAATAAACAAAGGTTTCGAGGTATCGCTGTCTGTAAACAGAATTGTTAAGAGTTCACGGATCTCAGTACGAAATATTGACTAGAGTATATACTAAACATACGGCAATAAAATCTGAATTCAAGACTACCCAACAGATGTGACGATCAGGCACCCGCTAGGAGAAAATCTAGTAATTTAGATTAATGAACAATTCTTCAAGAGTTAGTCAGATTAGGTGGCAGAGATCTGCAACGGATCGCTCAGCATATATCAGGTACCGGCGCTGTATAATTCAGGTAAAGTAGACTATCTTGTAAACGAATTCTTGTAAATATGCAAGAGGCTTGGTATTCCAGCTTTAGTTTGACAACGCACCATTAATGTATTAGGTGTTCCATGTGTATTCTCACCATCAGAAAGTCCGTCTGCTTTGCCAGTTGGTTATGCTAAGTCTTTGTGAGTCCCTTCTTTCATTATTCGACGAACAAGGACTGAAACTCGTCATTTAAAACATATTTACACATTCAACAGTGTCACCAAGTACAATGAATTTCTTTCATCTCCAATTCTTTCTTCACTTACCATGAAGTGAAATAAAGTACATTCAAGCCTGCATCTCAAAAGGAGTAAACAAATACGAGTATACAGGCAAGGCACCCATTATTAGCCAAAAGTATTTAGTCTCATGATATAGCAAATTTATAGCCAACCGAGCGCTTATCCAATCCCGGACAGCGAACGAAAATTTAAAGACATTTTCTAATTTGTCTAACCCGAGAGTCAAACTCGAGACCTCATGTTGTCAACGCCCCCCACTAAAACACAGAGGCGACTCAATTTAAGATCGTATGACTGAGCTATCGGCTATGAAAACAAAATCAATGGCATCTGCAATCAACGAAGACAGCAATAAAACATATCACCGCAGTAAATGTCCGATGGGAATCCAAAAGCGTATTACTAATATTTGACACCTACAGAGTAAATTATTATTCTAGACAAGAACACGTAGTTAATCTATTGTTATCGCCGGCGAAGATCGTGTCATTACACGTAGCCTGCCCACGGACGAGCGTCTGATGGCGGAGATTATTGTCATACATCCAACGAGATCTCGGATTCGTCAGAGATTACTTCTCTGGGAACCTGCGGCTACAAATTTTATTACATACAAAGTACAAAGACTTTTGATGGTATATCACTTGGAGTGTTATTAAAATGATGTAAGTATATTTTAGTTACCTTCAAGCCTCGCTCCTACGATGTGTAACCAAAAATGTTTACTTAGTGAAAACACGATCAAAATTGTTTTGGAGTATTCCCATGATGTGATTGATAACAAACATACAAACCAATAAACACGCAAGAAATTGGAAAAACGGGTTTAAGAAAATTTGATTTCTATATCTATAATTTTGGGAGAAAATCTACAATATCAGAGGTCTGTCTAGTAAATTAGAAGTTACATTTCCTTCAAAATGTAATTTAGTTGATTTGTAATTAGTTGTAGGCATTTGGTAAACACAGAAAGCACGTCGAGTCGACTGCAATGTTGATGACAGCTGTAATTAAGAATAGCTACATTTTCTATTAACAATTATGTATGAAAACATTAAAGACAATATGTCAAATTCGTCAAAACTGTAAAACCATCTGATATAAGGCGAAATCTTCAAATCAATAACTATTGACCGCCTCGTTGGTCGAGTGGCTAGCGTACACGCCTAACTGCATCGACCAACCGCGAGGCTCGGGTTCGATTCCCGACGGGGGCAGGCATTTGTGTGATGAACATTTAGATGTCTGCATTTCTGGGTCTGGGTGTTTATTAAATTTATTCTGGTATATATTTAAGCATTTCTGTGTATTAGTATCGTTGTCTAACACCCATAACACAAGCATATAATTTGCTTACTTTGGGGTTAGATTCAATTTGTGTGACTTGTCCAAAAAAAAAACATCTTAGGAAAAACTATTCTACCTACTTATTAAGGCACTCAGATTTATTGCAGAAAAAATGGAAAAAACATTTTGATCATGCTGCTAAAATTGTACAAAAGCTTTCCTATTATTCTTCTGCTATATTTAGCCAGTAATAGTTAATGGTTTTAGGGTGCGAGAATGTCATAGAAAACTACTTTTAGGAAACATGTCAGTATGTCACGTCGCAAAAAAAATACTTGGCGTTTTGTAGTATCTTCAGATAAAATTTTAGTCGTTGATATTGACGAATATATTCATTTATCCGATTGAGCGTTACATTTGTATTCAAAATATCCATTATAAGGGGAATTGGGAGAAAACAGCAGTTTTATTTAAATATTACGAGTTGTAGTTTTGTCCGTTCGGCATGGATGTCCCGACGCCCTCGTGCCCCGTTTGTACATCCATAACTTGCGCTGGAGTGGGTATCCCTGTCCCCTGCCCACACACGTAATCACAATGTCGTAAAAATGCACTTCAAAATGTTATTTCATTTGGAGCAACGAAAAAATATTCTTGCATTATACAAGAAATCTTTTTGTTGCACTTTAAAGGAGTTAAAAAACAACTTTTAACTTTAATACTCTAAAGTTAAAAAAATACCTACCACTGACGATACAATCATGTAATGTCTGCAAGTCTATGACGTCAGCTTACAAACAAAAGTCGATCCATTCAAGTTATGATGCCACAAACAGACAGACACTTTAGAATTGTGGCATCCCTCTTTTACGTCGGGGTTTAAAAATTTGACAACTTACAAAGCTAAAGTTATTTAACATTAAACAAATTACCAAAAATTTGACAACCTTTCCTTTATAGTTAAAAACAAATGGACAAATCACACAAATTGAATCTAACCCCAGAGTAAGCAAATTATATGCTTGTTATGGGTGCTAGTCAACGATACTATTACATATAAATACTTAAATAGATACCAGAATAAATTTAATAAACACCCAGACCCGGAAATGCAGACATCTAAATGTTCATCACACAAATGCCTGCCCCTGTCGGGTATCGAACCCGAGCCTCGCGGTTGGTCGATGCAGTTAGGCGAGTACGCTAGCCACTCGACCAACGAGGCGGTCTTCGAGTTATTCGAGTTATTTAATGCTATTTATGTCTTATTTGTGGCTTTTTTTTATAACATTGGAAGGCAAACAAGCAGACGGATTTCCTGATGGTAAGAAATTCACGCCGCCTAGAGACACCAAAGGTGGTAATGGTGCGTTGCCAACCAGAGGCCGGGAGGTTAGGCCTCGAGCAAAAGTAAGTTAACCGGCTACCTTACCCTCCGAACCGGAACACGTCATGACGTTATGGCGGTAGGAATAGGTAAGGCGGTGGTACCAATCCGGATGAGTCGCCGCGAAACTACCTAGTAGGATGTCACGGTACTAGTGACGGTAAGCCTATGCTCGCCTTTTACGAGCTGCCTGGCACAGGAAGGCAGTTGGTCTATTCTACAAAGGAACCCGAACCAACACGGGGAAAAACTTAAGTTTAACTTGCTCAAATTTAAATTAATTTACCGTGTTAAACAAATGGCAAACTTGTAGCATTCTTTTTAAGCAAACCTTGGTATTTATATGTACACTTGTAACAAAAAATATTCAAAACGACAACTTTGGGGTTATACCAATATGCATACATTATTTATTATCCAACAACATTTCTTACATAAAACAATAAACAGTAGCGATTTCCTCCACAAGCCCGTATATGATTAAATATAACAAATTGCTTATTAAGCACCGTGAAAAAACCAACACAGGCTGCTATCAAATGTGAAATCCACTTTTAATTCATTCAAATTAAGTACCGCGTTCGTCCCTAATGCAGAGGCGTGAACTTGCTGTATATTTATTATTTTAATGGAATATGAACGATTACAAGATCAGGAGAGCTGACAAGGTGCAAACGAGAGTGGTCAGACCGGATGCGACGGCACACAACAAAACAATGCCAACGATGAATTACCATAAAGAATGAGCGGAACGGCGGATTTATGTTAAATGTGATCGCTTAACGAGACGTATCTATAAAACGTTTTTAATGATCACTGGTAATTGATAATATATGATACGTGATATTTCACGAATGATCTTTCACGATAAACACCGAGTGCTATTAGACAATCCGCATGTTTTGGTCGCTGACTATGTACAAGAACCCGATTTCTACATTTCTAGCCACGAACAACGTAACATCTAATAGTCATTCTAAAACAGAGAATAACTGCGTTACATTCTCTCCAAAATATAGATTACTCAATCAAGAAGGAAATATATAGCATTCTGATTTAGAATATAGACTACAAATGGAACATTATTATTTTTATGAGGATAAATCCTCAAAAAAAAGTTAAACTTTACAGATACATACAAAACTTACTAAACTTTAGCGAAGAATTAGTGCAGGAGTAAACCAAATTCACCAATACGTGGAATGGGAATCGTCCTTACTGCCAACAACGTTATTTAAAAGGGCTTATAATTAACTGAAATCGATAGCGCAAAACGATTCAATAGTCAAGATATATCTTAGGAAGTGGTTACGATGAGCCTTTTAATTTGATATCCATTTAGAAACTTCAAAAAAATCTAAATCGGACGATTATCACATACCCACTGGGTATATTTACTATACGTTACATACTTAGATCACTTATGCGCCATCGAGGTAAATCTAACAATACTTCAATCAAAGAAATCCATCCAGATTCAAACAGTATGCGATAATAAAAGCTTCTGCAAACTTACATACATACAAAGTTCCATGCAACACACATAACACACTAAGCCGGTTAAAAAATTGTCAGAGACAAAAAGGCGTAAAGATACTTTGTGAAGCGTTAAAATTCAAAATTGGTGAAGTGTCTAATGGTGAGAGAGCGGACGAATTAGGAGGCGCCAAAGGCATTCAACTCAGCTGACTCAGCATCGCAGCAGTCCCTTCCAGCCGCCATTACCACCACATATTATTATGAAACGCACGTACTTCGCGGAACCCAACACGAAAACAACCAGTCATTCGACTTATTCCAACCAATTAACGCCACCTGCAATTTGTGGAAAAAAAGCACCGTGACTAGATGTCGATACGTCCTTGTTAACTACTGTGAGTTTTAACAAAGTTCGACAATAATGACATGCTATAAAAACATTTTTATATGTGTCGGCTTCGTACGTTTCTCACCAGGTTTGTGTAGTCTTGTGAGTGTTCATCAAGTAACTAGAGTGGCATTCGACTTCACACGCACATTTATTTTAACAATCTCAACTTTAACTAGATGTATTTATTAATAGTAGATAAAAATAGATAAGAAAATGGAATCTATAAATTAATACGTGATGCCAAAACTTTGGACCCTTTTTTACGAAAATTGCGCCGACGCAGGAGCATAAAATTTTGCACACTTATAGTTTATGCGTATGAGGAGTGCACAACGCTAATATTTTTCAATAACAATGCTTATAAAGTACATTAAATTAATAAATAAAACATTACCCACACTACCATGCATTTGACACACACAAACAAATATAACGATAAAAGATCACAGATGGCGCAATAACTATTCAGGAAAGAAAGTAATTGGTCTTGAGAAATGATGATGGCGTTCATGGTCGAATTTCTACCAATGGGCGATCACTAGTCTTGTAAATTATCCGTTATCAAAGATTTAGTTAGTTACTTAGGGTTTTCTTAGTTTACAAATAAATAAAATAATCTACACAGAGCAGACAAACAGAAAAATAATATATCAAGGGACACTTAAGAATACAATGTAGCCAAAACTTTTTCCCAGATGTAAGTGTGAATTAATTTCTTTGCGCGTAATATTGTAGGTATGTATATCAAACACCCCATACATTGATGCCTTATATTCTTTTGAAGTTTTAAAATAATTAAGATGTTGTTAGATTCGCCTACACTCTACAGCCTAAGCATATTCACAACAAAAACAAAAATGGCGGCTGTAATTTGCCTTTATTTTTGTTATCAAACTAACCAACATGAGTTTCAAATAAAGAGATTCATCACAACACTACAAAGATATATCATTATAGGCATTTCTCCGTGTTGGTCCAGGTCCTCTACCATCTCATGAACACAGATGAGAATGATAAAAATGTGGATAAACCCGCTAACAACAGCTAGTTTTATACTTCACATCGCTTTACTTAGTTCAAAGTTTTAAGACTGCATAATTCTACACAAGGCTGGTTGCGACAGCGTTAGACTAATGAATAATACCTGAGACTACGAAACAAATTTTATCATTAGCGCGACAGAAAATAGGTATAACAATTTAGTTTAAAATCGTGCATTCGATTTTCATAACGTACACATTTTTTACTTGATTTTTGTCTCATATAACAGGTAAGTAATGTGATGTTTAAGTTTCAAGTTTGCTTGATGTGCAAACGTCAAGCAAACTTGAAACTTAAAGTGAGTAGCAGAGGCTCACGAATGTGAATCAAAATCAAACCTGACATATGCCGAAGAATTGAACCTTCAAGCGCCCTGAGCGTAGCTACAGTGATTATTGCAACGTTACTTTAGATATGGTACTGTCGTGAGACTTCAAAAGGTACGCCTGAATCTACGTAAATTACGGATTAAAAAAACCCTGCTTAAATATAATGCTGTAAATTTGACGTGAATTTTAAAAGAACCATTAATATGTTCAGCACCATATTTTTAGAGTCTTATAAAAAAAATAAAACCTAAAACAGTATTAAATAAAGTAACTGATTGCAAACAAGCGCAATGTTACCAATATTGGAACGGTAATGTAATATACATTATTGTAACTCGGCTCTGTTTTTGTAATAAATACCTACAACCGAGCGGTGCGATCACGCTATAGGGCTACGAGTCTTCAGTGCAATCGATGCAACTGCCTATTCAAGTTTTGTTATCGTAAAACTTGTATTTAAAAAAAAAGTTAATTGGATAGTCAATGTTCGAACAAAATTCATGTTGTGTTTTTTAATTATCAAATTTCATTAAAATCCACCCTTAATCGCTTAAGTAAAGCTCAAAAACAGCTCAATATAGTACCTAATGTAATGCAGCATTCGACGCGCTCGTGCCCGTTTCCTTCAGTTTTCAAGCTTTTTAGACTTAAAAAAAAAATAATGACGGAACACAAATTTATGTGGAAACAGCTGTTTACATTTCAATTTGTAGTTCCGAACCAATTTTATAATTGTTATTTGTCATATTAAGTAAATACTTGGATTTATTAAGCCAAAACAATATTCACAAACTGCACGCTTGCCTATTGGTTATAAAGGACATGCTATCATGTGGACCGTTCGTCGCAGCGGCGCAACTCCAAATGATGGATACCATTACCACGTAAGTACCAAGTGGACACCAGACTCGAGAATCGTAAGGATTTTAGAGTTTACGCCTGTTTGTATGAAGACAGAATACTATTAATAAAATCTATATATGCTGTCGTCGCCACTTGGTGGAATTCCATTGTATTCACAGTCTTTTGTAGTAAACATTTTTTGTAGTAAACACTTATAATTGTCCACTATACACTTTATTTATTTAATACTTTTCGTTACTCTTTAGCCAACCGGTTTCACTTTTAGAGCATTATCAGGGCTTTGAAACTAAAGATAATAAGACTGTTTTAGTTTAACGTTATGTTACCACACATCGAACAAAAGTTACAATTTGTGAACATCAAGTTACACACAGAAAAGTAATACACAGTAACGAAAAGTAATAAATAAAGTGTATAGTAGAGTACAAGTGTTTACTACAAAAAAGTGTGTACTATTAATAATGCTATGGGCAATCAAAAACAATTCGAGTCAAAATGAAACGCGCTTTACCGATTGAAAATTAAAAAAATATCTAATCTACCACATCAAGCTAATAACTCAAGTTCAGAATTGAATAGTCACAAATCCTCCGTCACCTGTTCGATTACAATATTTACATAATCCATTATAACCAATAGAAGATGTTCACATACGCCACGCCACTTCACAAGTGCCACTTAAAAACGGCATTCGTAACAGTTACCTACTGAATTCAAACTTAATTGTTTGTTCAAAAAAACCTAACAAAAACCACAAAACCTCAGGCTTCATCAGATTCTTTTGATGCTTCCCTCGCAAAAAATATACACCTGTCTTGGACAAAATACACTTATCGTAATCTTTAAAACTTTAATGGTACCTACTCGTTGAACTCGTTATTGAACCATATCCATAACCACATAGACCGCCTCGTTGGTACACACACACACCTAACTACATCGACCATCCGCAAGGCAAGGGTTCCACTCCCGACGGGGGCAGGCATTCGTGTGATAAACATTTAGATGTCTGAATTTCCTGGTCTGGGTGCTTATTAAATTTATTCAAGTGTCACTTATATTTAAGTATTAGCATAATATGTATTAGTATCGTTGACTAACTCCCATAACACAAGCATATAATTTGCTTACTTTGTGGTTAGATTCAATTTGTGCAACTTGTCCAGTGATATTTATTATTTTTTTTATATTAACTAAGCGTCTTTAATTTGAATTTTGATTGACCTGGGTGAGTTTAAAAGTAAATCGTGTCAAATCGTTGAGTACAATATGAGCCTTTGCGACACATTTTAAGATTCAATTCTACTTGCGTTTTGTGCATCGGTGAGTCTTCTGTACATCAGTACTTATTCTGTGATCAAGGTACAAAAAAGTATCTATTATATTCGGGAACACGGAAAAGATTTATAATAGTAAACGCTTATTGTAACAAAGCACGTAATGATTATTATGTCCTTACACACACGCAGAAATTGGCGTTTTGTCGTACTTCAATCACAAATTTCTTATCTTTGGTTAGGAATTACAAAATCAAATGTATATAGATATTGCTACATATATTTGTGTTTTGTCATTCGT
>NJDD01003071.1:61973-79055 GCA_002245505.1 Calephelis nemesis
GCCTTCCAATATCATTAAAAAAAACCATTCTCGTAAATAGTTTTTTATTTTATTATTAACCATTACGTCACCCATAAGATTACGCGGCAAATACCGAGTACACCGTCAAAGACCACTAGCAGCAGACATGCTTGTACTTGGTGTCATGGCCTGTTTACGGGGGTTGGAGGAGGGCGTGAGGTATTCTCCTCCGACGACCGGTTCTACGTCTGCGGATTTCTGAAGTGACAGAGTTTTCTCTTCCTCTTTCCGCAGCCTCCTTTATTGCTATCACTGTTTCGCAGTAAGTCAGAACTGCGTCCCATGCCCTCTCACTCTCCACCATAGCTTTAATTAAGGTGACTTAACCCTGGTTAGACGCTAGCTTAGTGTTAAATACTTAACCCAGGAACATGAAAGTGGCCCTCAGAGTATTATTTTTGATACATTAAGGTTACATTAAATTTGACATAACATGGTGACATTTTAAGTGCATATGATTTATAAATATATTCGTTTATTTCTAATAAATTTATATACATTTTAAAATATCAATATGAAGCTACTGATTTTAATTTTGTAATAGAATGAATATTTGCATGTCTGTGATTAGGCAAATTAGGTTTAAGAACTACAAACTATTCTGCACAACTAATGTAACCCTAATTATTTGCAAATAAATAAATAAATACAATAGAGGTAAACAGTATCGTTATATGTAACTATTATGAAAATGTGAAAATCACACATCCACTGTATACTTGTTTCCAGTTAAGTACATAAATTATATAATTTGTGATTATTTAATTCAAACTGAGCCCCGTAATAAATCAACCAAAATCCCGTTCAGCCAGAACACGACTTGCAGGACTTTGGAATCGAGTGGGCTTAGACGGAAATTGTCTGAACCGTTACCTGTCAGCTGTGTAATACTTTGACGGTATTGAGAAACATCTAGAGATATTCGCAACTCAATACCACATTAACATAATAATATTCAATTCCATTTCAACAAACAAATAAATCTGATATATCTGCGAATAACTGATCCAATGAATACACGTCAATAGATGTAGCAAATTCCTTTTTGCATTACTTATGAGTTGTATATTTTTTGCAATGTCTAGTGAGTAAAATTGCCTCGTTAGTCTAGGGGTTGGCGTACAAGCTTAAATCCACCGACCGCTCATTAAATTTGGGTTTGGTTTCCGTAAGACGCAGACATTTGAGTGATGAACATATTACATAATGACAGTGTTTCTTGGTGTAGAAGTTTATTCATTTTATTCTGATATCGAACAAATTCGCCTACTTCATGGTAAGATCACTTTGCGTAGTTTTTTTTTTAATTTATTCAACACAACAATAACAATCAAAACTCTAAAACGGTATGTACTTTTAATAATAAATACCTAAATTTCTGACACCCAAAAATTCCTGAATTTTTAACAATTGTTTTAACGAAGATTTGTTAAAAAAGGCTATTACGAAATCTGAAAATATTGAAAAGACGAATATGCTTGGGATTGACCGCATTTGAATCAAATTTAATTAAGATGTTCTCTATATAATAATATATACTAATTAATACATGAGTTTTATATCTTTTACCATTTTGTATAAGTAAATACTATAATTAATTTAAAAAAGACAAGCCGGTTGAGTTTCGTACGCCGGATCTTCTCAGTATGTGGCCGCGATTCAGATCCGACAGTAGTTTATAAAAAATATCGACGCGCACAAGTACCATTTGTACGGTCAAAGTGAATAAAGTGATTCTAGCAAAACAAACAGACTCAGGACATGCAATTCCGGAATCACGCTTTAAAAAGAAAAGATAGTAAGCATCGCGAATATTGCAAAGAAAGATCCAGTCGAGGTCCGCGGGAGCCAGCAAAAATTAAATTCCTTCGCATTAGCTTCCGTCGGATTCCTTTTACTGGACTCGGCGAATTAAAACTCTCACAACAAAACTCTCTCATAAACTGTAAACTTCGCACTCAACACGCGAAAGCATTTAATATGCGCTAAAGAATTACATTTTCCTTCGGCTAAACTTATTTCTTCAGCTGCCTACAGGCTACAGGAAAACTCAAGGAAATGGAAAAAAAATGTTTCATTTCTAATACATTAGCATGCTTAATGAGCCACTGAACTGACAATATTTTTATTGGTACTTTGGAAAAATTAAAACTACACCTGAGGACTCCCGTGCCTTCAGTCACCTAAATTATTAGAGCGATATTTAATAGCACTTGTTCTTTCACTGGAAACAATAATACAATTTGTACGGAAAGGTTAGAAATTCAGCAAAAACAGATCCTCAGAAAACATTTTACACTTTCATAAGTTGCTAATCATTGATTACGTGCTGGTTAGATATATGAAAATATATCTTCAGTTGACATTTAAAATAAATCTAGATCTTTTCTTTTTGTAAAATAAATAATGTTAAATGTTGCAAATGTAGGTGTGTTCCAAACACACAAAACTAGTATTCATAAGAGCTTGACGACATAAGAGGTGTAAATAATCCCTAATTTGTACGATGTGCAAAACGTTAAAAAAGGGGCAAACAGCTGTTCAATGCATCGCAATGAGGGGGAGACTCGTAGTGGGGTATTATTTAATTGTCTCGAAGCGGAAACGCAAGGCGGGGTCGATTTGACCCCACCCGCGGTCAAAATGGCCGCCGATATTACAATTACACACAGGCCTCGGAAGTCGACATTTTTATGCTAAAATATCAAAATTACCATAATAGCTCTTTTCAATTCACTGAATATGGCCGTTTCTTAAGTTTACATTTGAAACGATGTGTTACGAAATTATATAAAACATGTACCTACATATGTTGAAGAACCCAACCTGGTAATTAACAACGTTAACCTCTTATTTGTCATTCTCACTTCTTCTTAATTTTAGATTAGTTTAATTTGGTTTCATTTTATTTCATTAGTTAGTCTTGTGTCACAAACCTTTATTTATTTTTATGCCATTCTTAATTTAGCACAAAGCAATAGTCACATGAAGAGTGAACAAGTAAAATAATACCAAAGATTAGCTTATTTCTATTTATTAACAAACTAAGTTTTATAAATATTTAAATAGGTACGAGTAAAGACAAACGATGATGTGAGATATCTTATCTTATCATATTATATAAAATAACGCGTCGTGTTATTTGTTTGCGATGGACAAATTACTTAAACGATTTCGATCGAATTTGCACAACTCTTGCAGTTTGTCCAACTTGAAAAACAGGATAGTTTTATGGTCGCAACAACTAAGCCTTAGCCATAGCAACACGTGTCCAGATCTACCAGTGGGTTGTGTAATGTCTGAAATATGAAGTACTAGCTGCGCCCCGCGGTTTCACCCGCGTAAGTCCCAATCCCGCGGGAACTCCGGGATAAAAAGTAGCATATATGTTATTCTGGGTCTTCAGCTACCTACATACCAAATTTCATCGTAATCGGCTTTGTAGTTTTTGCGTGAAAGAGTAACAAACATCCATACATCCATACATACAAACTTTCGCATTTATAATATTAATAGGATAGGATTGTGGTCAGCCTCTTCATCACATTCATATCGAGCTCACAATAAAAAAAAACCTATTAGTGGCTTGTTAGTTATTCTAAAAGCTATTAAAAAGCTTATTAATTATTGTAAAATGTTTAGGATATAACAAAATTTGTTTTATATCCAATTAAAATAAGTAGCAGTAAAGTGACATCGACGAAACCACATGTTGCTGGGGTGTTAAGGCCCCATACTCAGTCAGCCAGAAGAGCCAATCACCGCGCTCCCCCGTTCCATGATTACTATGAACAACGGCGCTCTAAAGTAAAAGTCTTAAGCGACAAATCACTATTTTTGATACTATAAAAGTAATTTGGAAAAAAGTATAAAAACTGAAACACTTATCTTTTAGGTATAGTACTTATCTATGTTTACATTAAATCTGGTGTCGATATTTTCATATTTGAAGTAGACATTTGCGTTTTTCTTCCAAAAAAGGGTTAACTTTTTGATTTTTTTCTATCGAGCAAAGTGAAATGAATCGTGTTTTGGAAACACTAGTCTAGTAAAGCATATTCATGTTAATCTTGTGTATTTTTGTCAGCAAGATCCATGATTGCTTTATATGAAAAAAACAGTAAACTGCTGACGTATTTTAGCGTATATGGCCCCTTAAGATTAATACCATTCACAGCGAAATATACGATACCACCTCTGATCGCTGAGACTTCTATCTTCTATCTTATTATCCTCTGTAGTCTAGCGGCCCTGCGTCGGACTTGATTTCTTGAGGTCCTGGGTTCGATCCCTAAATCGAGCAATTAAAAATTAAAAAAATATGTATTTTCAATTTCCTAATAAAAATAACGTGGCCGGGATTGGATATGTGCCCCGTTGACGATACGATTTGCCGCGCACATCGTGGAATTAAATGGTGCCTCTGTCTGTCTACCTCTATTTTATTTTATTTTATTTTTTTTATTTTTTATTTATTTGGAAAACAAACAGTGATAATATATTACTTAATGAATAACTTAAACATTATCTTAACACCATTAACATGTTTTCACATACATCATATACTTCACATACATAACATCTGATTTTATAAGACAGTTACAAAAATGTTTGTTAAAAATTAATGCTAACTTTAAAACTCGGAAAAGATATAAAAAAAATAATAAAGAACATCGAGAAAAAAAACAAAAAAAAAAGAATAATAATTCTCTTCGAAGATATGTGCGTAAAAAATTTTTTTTTATCTTATTATCGCAATAGAGATATCATTCTTGTTAAAACGAAATAATGTGGGCGGACTAAATGAATGACTCTCACTATTGACATTTACTGAAATAGAGTTTCGCTAAGTGCAAACTATAATAAGGTAATAAAATATGAAAGCGGTAATGGGACCATGAAAGATCGTGTTGAAATAAGTTCCCAGCAATAACGTCTCAAAAGCACACTTCATTAAAAAGGGATTATATTAAACACGTAACCTGTTTAATATACGATCGTTTTGTTGATTTTTACACTCAACCTTACACAAACATTGAAAACATTTTAAATGAAGCGTTTTATATCAATCTTAATTAATGCAAGGACATAAGACGTTGAATAAATAAATTGGTGTATAAAGAGTGCATGAGATATTTAATTATGGTTGATTCCGATCACAGTGGTACGCACTTGCGTGACACGGACAAAAGAATTAATCTTAAGAGGTCCAATTGCGGGTACAGACACGCGCAAAACTCTAACAGTTCGATTGACATTTAAATGCAATGCACATTGCCATCAACTTTTTTTAGATGTAACTGTTCTCATGCTGTATTATTAATAAACACGGAGTAAAGTACTCCAAGGTTCAACCTTGTCTTAGTCCTTATTACGTTGTGATAGAGGCTATAATATCAACTTAGTTTTAGTCCCGCGTTAGTCCACGTTTATTAATAAGCCGTATAAGCTTTAATAAACTCATTCCTCTTTAAATAAATCAGCCAAATCAAAGGCGAAATCCAAAATCCCCTGTTAATTAATTTCTTGATTCCTGTCACTTGTCTATTCGCAGTTTCGATGATTATATGACGTGTATCTCCATTTAGAAATAATGTAATAAAAACAAGGTTGGGCTTAACCGAATCATAACTAAAACATATAAGATAAGTAGGTATTTTTTAAAGTCATCATGATCCGTTTACAATATTTTAGATATAAAGTATTACAGAAATATAGAGATAATAAAAAATGTAATATTTTCGTCACACGCCAGCGAAATATTTGACGACCTAAAGAGTATGAGAACGTTTCCAACATTAGGTACTATTTAAGGAAAAGTTTCGCCAAACAATATATCTGAAACGGCGTTATGTCGATGAAGGTACAGCAACAAATACCGTGTATTATGCATAGCCGCTGGACAAGCGACGAATGCTTGATTAAAAAACCAAGCGGATCGTGTAATGAAGCCAGATAAATCAACAGCATCACACGCACCGGCTCCCTTACTCATGGGACCGAAGCAGTTCACTTTAAAGAACTTTTTGATTAAATTAAAAGTAAATTCCTTCATACCCTTTTTAGAATTTTTTACCACGCTTTGGCTACAAATTACTAGAAGTCAAGGCCATACTGTCAGATACCCCTCTCCCTATCAGGAATGGAATCCTATCCTCGTCCACCATTGTCGTTAGGATACTAAAGTCATTCAACTAAGGATAAAATGTCAATTATAACTGAAATTGGTTGGAGTTGACTACCTGATATCAGGAGTTCGATTCCCTGGTCGAGCCACCAAACGTTTTCAATTTCATAACAGAAACAACGTTGCCTGGGATTAGACAGGTACGCGGTACCTTTGAAATACCTATGAATAGTGTAGGTTCCTTGGTTGTGCCTCGAGCATACCTAACCTATACATAACTATCATTATCGTGAGATTTGGTACTCAATATTCTCTGCCTACCTCTTAAGGGACTTAGCATAAAGACATGTACTTTATTTTTACATTTAAATTTTGTAGTTACAAAATAACTTTAACCCAATTTTGCAAACAGCTAACACAATGGAATGTCACTTCTCAAAATCGCTTTACTCACAAGGGGTTTCGGAGTTTTTGATAGGCAAATAAAATTAGAAAGAGCTGTTAACTTTCCACACCATGATACTGGCGTATATTTGATAACATTACACTTCTTTGCAATCTCAAGTAAGAAATTATGAAAGATAATTAAAGTTCACACGAGCTGTTAACAACACACTTCGAAAAATGTTAATTGCCATAATATAAATTGTTGAGAGCACAACTCAAATATTTCAGATTTATTAATATGCTAATTACATTGTTATGAATGATATAAAGCCGTGATAAAGATTTATATAATTAATAAAATATCTCCGTACGTACTTACGAGTAATAAGAGATATAATTAACTGCAAAAACAAACTTAGTTTTCTTTCCGTTATAAAATAGCGAATATGCGAAGTGAATTTATTTATTTGCGTAAAATGTTTATTTGTTGAAAAAGTTGTTACTAATATATTTAAGCATACCAACGTAATCTACAAATGGTGTGCAAATATTTAAACAAATTTAAAGACTCAGTGGTCTTGCGGTCCAGTGCTGGTCTTGATTTCATGAGGTCCCGGGTTCGATTCCCAAGTCGGGCAACAAAAACATAATGTGTTTTTTCATATTTTGTAATAAAAAAAAATTGCTCGGAATTGGATATGAAGCCGGTTTGCGATAGGCTTGCCGCCTTTTACATTGTGGGCCTGTCTTCGGCTAGTCGTGGGTGCCCTGGTAGTGCCTCTGCCTACATCTTCAGGGATATGGGCGTGAAGATACTTTTTGTCATATACATTTTAACATTTGAATGACAGTACTATGCACCATGAAATCCCTATAAGGGAAGCTGAGAGTCTTTTCCGAGTTGGTGTGGACTTGATGTGTAGAACAGATGATCTGTTTTCCTACCTGGCACCTCGCAAACAGCGAACATAGGTAAAACGAGCCGTTATCTTACCGTAGTCAGCCTATTCGCTGCCCTTATATGATTCATAGACATGCATAGTAGTTCATTGAGACGCTATTTAGCGTCATCATCGCCTTGTAGGATCCATCGTCTTAGCTAGTCCTGCCAGCAAATCGACAGTGTTTGACACTGTCGGGTTCCGTTCCGGAGGAAAGGGTGTAGCCGAAAGACTTGCGAATTGGGCTTAAGACGCCGGACGGGACGGGACAACGACGCACCTATCGCTACATGCCACGGTTGTCTCTTATCGTCAAGAGCCGTACCCGTGTCCGCTTTTCTTAGCCCATAACTAATTTAAGCAAAATAAAGCTGCTGAAAATTTGAAACATTGCTAGTGACTCCGAGGTAGTCCCACGTAAAATTTATTGAAATTGTGTCAGTAGTTTTTAAGCTAGAATGCATTTTATTTTATTACTAGCAGTTTCACGCAGCTTCGCCTGCCTATCGTGGCTTCTACTGCACCGATTTTGATAAAACAAAGCCTATGTCACTCGGGGACAATGAAGCATTTTAAAAATAAAAGAGTTTTTGAAATCGGTCCATAAGTCTCGGAGCCTATTTATTTCAAACAATCAAAAAATCAAATCTTTCCTCTTTATAATATTAGAATAGATAACATTATTATCACAGTGAGTTATACAGTGCTCCGACTACTTAATAGTTTGCCTAACATTTTAAAAACAATACGTGACACAAAAAAATATCACTAGTTTGTTTTGCAGTTTTATATGTAACGCAACATAGTATACTTAAAAATATGAATTATTTTTGACGTTTAGGTACATTGGATAGTTAAGTTTATATATATTTGTACAATGTTTAATTTGTTCTTAGAACTCCGCAACTTAGAAAACGATTTTGAAAATTGCATCTAAAATGTTTAATTAAATATTGTAAGCAATTGTGACGTTAAAGATAACAATCAAAGCAAGACTGCCTCGTTAGCGCACACGCTAATGCTACCGACCATCCGAGGCTCGTGGTTTCGATTCCCGAAAGGGGCAGGCGTTTTGTTTGGTGAACGTTGATATCTTTGTCTATCTTATTAATGTTTATAGGAGTTTTTTTGATATTTTTCAAGTATTGATATGTATCGGTAACATTGACTAACATCCATGACATATGAAAGAGCATACAAGTTACTTAATTTAGGAACGGATGAAATTGAGTGTTTTGTATGTATATAACATATACATACCAAATTCTCATAAATTGAGTATTTTGTATGTATATAATATATACATACCAAATACTCAATTGTAAAATTGAAAAATATGTATATAAATATTTGTTTATTATTATTTAAATCCGATCGACAATTCTCGGAAAGCTGATTCAAATTCAACAATTTTAGATTTGGTAACCCACTATCAATATTTTCGGTGAATATATAATATTTTATATTGTACTGTTTATAACCGAGATAATGATTACTGTAATAACAAATTTGCAAGTATTCTATATAAAAAATAGCGAATTTTAAAAGTCGAGTATTAAAAGTTATTAACAATTTTGGAATATTAAAAACACGACTTAATATGCAGATTCAAACTGCAATATAAACATTTCATTATATTCTTGTGATTTACGTTACAGATCTATATAATTTTTAGTTCTGTGACTTTACACCGTTTATATTTATATCTTAAAAAAAATATTATTTATTAATATTTAAGAGTGCCACAGTACACTTTATTCCACCACCAGTGGTCTTGTTAGCAATAACACATGTAACCACTGCTCGTCCGTCACGAGCTGCCAGTCAAAGATATATTAATTAATGTTAATAAGAAAAGATGTCGAGATATAATCAAATCCTACTATTTTTGCGCAAAGAAATCATACCAAAATCAAATAAAGGGTAAAGAAGAAAATAAATGGTTCTAATTAAAAATAGCATATCATAATGCTTCGCCAGTAATGCCAGTTGCTAATACCAATACCATTGTACGGCACAGTATGTCACAAGTAATCAGGTGTATAATGTATATTTCTAGCTAGCAGCCAACCCTTCAATTATTTTCATACCAAAACTCACATCGATCCGTTCCTTGGTTTGACAAAAACAAAAGGGAAAAAAACACACTTTTCCATTTTATTTCAGTATGAATTATACCTGCTAGCTGTCTCTCCCTCTCTTTTCTATTTTCCTTCCCGTTTTTAAAATTCATCACGGGAATAAGACATGTCCGCATTTATAAAATTACTTCAGTAAAATCTATTTTCTTTTGTATCTTTTACCCAAAATTTTTCTAACCATGCAATTTATTTAAAAACACTTGTACTTTCCACAATATATTTTATTATTTTTTATTTTTATGATTTAGCCAGCCGGTTTCGCTATACAAGCATCATCAGGGCTATAATAACAACATAATATATAATAAAAATAAAAAATAATAAAATATATTGTGGAAAGTACAAGTGTTTTTAAATAAATTGCATCAAGAATGGAATTACACCAAGCACCGACGATAAGAAGTTTAGAATCTTTTCTAACCATCTTTTCACGTACTTTTTTGTTTGCCATGAATTGTTCTATAGTCACAGATAAATTTCAATGCTGTACAATACTACTTATTTTTGAGTCCCACAATGTAAAGTCGAGCGGTATTATTTCTATATTAATAATTTCGTCAAGGGGTACGGTAGACTCGTTTGAAACCTTACCTGAAGAATAAAACATAAAAAAATAATGATTTTGAGTCGACAACATATAACCGCAAAATTCGGATTGTCGAGTATTTTGTTAAATTCTAACGTGTTGACACTTGACAGACAAATCACAGTCGCCATCTTGGGTAGCTAAAAAACGTTCCGTTTTGTGATGTGTAATAGAGAATATTCCTTTATAAGTAGCGTTGCCAATTTCTCGGATAAGTACTCATTGCAATTTGTTTTGTTAATTTATGTTACTTTACTTTAAATGTTGATTTAAAAAAGCTTTGGCAGTGTGTATTTACTATATTTATTAAACACAATGAATGAAGCTATATGAATCTATGTCTTGCTTATACCTTTAATATTCCTTGAAAACCGGTGACTACAGAATATCTACCTACATTTTGCACCTAGATGTATATTATGAGTCACATATTACCTGAGCTAAGCCGGGTTCTTATCTAGTCTTTGTATATTATGATAACGTTATGTTTATTGTAACATCAGACTCATCTGAAAACAACGCACTACACCTCTTACTGACAGGGAAAGTCATTTTATTCATGCTCCATGATCCTCATCTACTGCACGCCCCGAGACTGTTGGAATGAATTTTATCGTTCTTACTTTTATTTAGTAACTTTATCGTACATTGGGATTCCAGTTTTATAACTACTTAGATATTTTAAACTAGCTGTTCCGGCTAACTTCGTTCCACCCTTTCAGTTTGTATGGGAAAAATTAAAATGTTTTTTTGCCTAGTCGAAAGGGATAAAATTATCCTATGGGCCTCTTGGTCGTAAGCTAAGCTATCATACATACATACATACATACATATCTTCACGCCAAGTCCCTTACGGGGTAGGCAGAGAGTATCGAGTGCCAGACCTCACGATCCTGACAAACCTGTCTTGCTTCCTTCACATTCATTACCCTTTTCATACAAACACGCCGGTTTCGGAGACTCTTGACACCACCCTCGGATAATATCCGATCGATCTGATCGTGAAATGTCAGCCTTGGTCTCCCCGGGTACCTACATCCATCCACATTCGCATTGTATATCTGCTTTGTCAATCTTTCATCTGTCATTCTTTCCACATGACCGAACCAGCGGAGCATGCCCTTTCGCATTTTAACACCAACACTTTCTTTCGATCCCACTCTTTCTCGGATCTCACTGTTACGAATGCGGTCAGCGAGCTAAGGTATCATTTTTGGGCCAAATCGGTTCAGCCGTCGGAGAGTCATAAATAGTGTAGCTTAATATTTCCTTCATATATTATATATAAATGTAGATATCAGGAGATCTCCAAACATTAATATTTTTTAAGTATGATAAGGCGTTACTTTCTACGTTGACTGTAGTAGGTTATGTAATTAGATTACATTTTGCTTTTCTTGTTTGTTCTAAATACAAATACCTGTAATTAAATTCTGCTTTAAGAATAATTTATTTCGTCTCGTGTTAGATGCATTTTTATATTTTTAAGAGCACCATTGCACGCTGACTTGGCGATAAGGTCACCTTTGTGTATCTTACAGTTTACTAAGTTTTTTTTGTATTTGTAATTTCTATGTATTTGATGTACAGTAAAGAGTTATTGTATTGTATTGTTTTGTTTACTAAACATGTTTTTCATGAATTGTTTGTGGCCCTTATGTTATTCTGATGTACAAGTTACATTTCCGGAATGTTTCACCTAAATCCGTTTAGTAGTTTGTGCTTGAAATAGTAAGAAATATTCATCTATTTTCACAATTATTCACATTTATAATATTGGTAGGATAGAAAGCTGATACATGAACGCCGTAATTCGCCGTACGATATTTATTGTTCTTTCAATTAACACCAATTAGCATCTAACGAGAACTGCAACATAATATCATAGTTTCAGTATCTATTACTTCGTTTTAATTGCACTAAGTAGAAACTAGTATACATTAATAGTGTGAATAGGGCTCAGGGTAAGCTTCAAAGCGACGTTTTGAGACAAGGTACTAAATTCTGTGTCGTCGTTTTGCTAAATTCTGTGCTTATCCCAACATCGTCGTATGGAAGGAAGATTTGGGTAGGCGAGAAAGAGCATGAGAGTAGAATATACGAGGTGTGTATGTATGTATGTATTTAATATTTTTAACCGCTTTTAAAAAGGAGGGCTTTTTAGTTCCATTGTATGTTTTTTTGTTGCTTTGTATCTTGTTGTTAGATGTGTTTCAGTGGTCGTCCCTTAGAAAATTTCTTACAATTGATTCAGTATTTTGATTGTTTACTCAGATGACATAAAATGGAAGTTGAAATCGGTATCGGAAGCCAGTAAACATGCAAATTTTTTTACTGCCTTCAGATTATTATAGTACACCAAACCTTATACCTTACCAACATTATTTACCAATAGGTAATCAAACTAAAATAAAAATAATTTATATTTGAAAACTTGATACAAAATGTTTCACCATAGTAAATAATTCTCTCTCATTTAAGTGTTTCAAAATTTTAATATGTGTTGGAATTGCTTGTTAGTATATTTTACAAATTTCACAGATAAAAGAATGTGGTTTCTTGAGTTTATCGAGCATAATAAATAGTTTAAATGTTTCCTCATACATACAAGCAGACAAGTAATGTCTGGCAACGCCATAGTTTCGAATGAAACGGCTAAGATAATTAGGCTACAATTGAAAGGCAATTAAAACGATTTTTTTTATGATATTGAAAGGCAAACAAGCAGACGGATTTCCTGATGATAAGAAATTCACGCCACCTAGAGACACCAAAGGTGGTAATGGTGCGTTGCCAACCTGGGGCCGGGATGTTAGGCCTCGATCAAAAGTAAATTTACCGGCTACCTTACCCTCCGAACCGGAACACGTCATGACGTTATGGCGGCAGGAATAGGTAAGGCGGTGGTACCAATCGGGCGAGTCGCTGCTAAACTCTACCACCTAGTCAGAATTCACGGTGTTAGTGACGGTGAGCCTTTGCTCGCCTTTTACGAGTTGCCTGGCAAGGAAGGCAGATGGTCTATTCTACAAAGGAGCCCGGACCAACACGGGGACAACACGATTCACAGATATTAATTATTCTTTACAAATATACGACCAAAAACATACATAACAATTAATGTTGGTAACTAAGGGTTTTCAGTAACAATCCTACAAATGTATACGTAAATATCAGTAACCCTACTGAAGTACACTTCGTAAATTCACCAAGTCGTGGAGACGACGGCCGGCGCTCATGGCTCAAACGCCATTCTCTCCCAACACATTCGAGAGAGATTTACATATCGTACCTCATACTAGAGGGTCCATATATACCAGTTCTGCAGCTCTGATTATGACAGCTTCATCAAATAAACAAAACATTACAAAGGAGGCCCTGGCTAACACAAACATTCGAACATCTGACTCTACAAGTATATTCATTGAAATCTCTGTTATATATTAAAAAATAATTCATATTTTCCTTGGTTATCACGTCACTCATGAGGGGATAGTTTAGATATTACTGATTTAGGTATTACTTCTTTTGTTGTGTAATTATTGTCAGTAGAAGGTTCTTATGAAAGACAAATATGCAAGTTTATCTTAATTCAATATTCCTAGTTAGTCAAAACAGGGCTACGTCAGCTGTCGTCCATCTGTCTATCCTTGGACAAATCACAAGGTACTTAACTATATCTAATACAAAATAACCAAATTTCGTTGATGTTAGTAAACAATATGATTACAAACAATATAAATCTATATAAGTGTTAGCCAAAAGTAGTTACTTACTTACTACGAAATCTCAGAAAAAACAAGTACCAGTATAAGTTCAAATTTTGCATGGGATTTCTTTTCAGGACGTGTTCACTAAGACGGGATTTTAGGAAACCTGGTTACTCAGAGGTTTTTAAGGTTTATAGTTTGCTTGAAACAGTAGGCTTTTAGGAAAAATAACAGCTTAGGCGTTCGATAAAGTTTTTTTATTGATAAGTTAAGGCTTATTTCGATAACTTATCTATAATGCTAGATAGATTATTTACGAGTCTACCCCTGGTTACGTATCAAAAATTAATAAAAATACCTTAGCAACAAAACAGCAATTGGCCTATCTCTTAGTGTAGATAAGTTATTGGCCGTTTCAGTGTAATAAACATGAAAATATTCACATATACAAAAATTAAAAAATGCTAATTGTTTTTCTTGCTAAAACTCGAAAACGCCTTGCTAAGGTAGTTTAATTTTGCCTGACAAATTTTCGTGGAAATTCAGGGAAGGTTTAAAAGTTAGGACAAAAATGTAAGGAAATTGCGTAAAAACATTTTAATTTTTTTCTTTTATTAGTTATCCACGTTAGGCACCACGAATTACGTTGGGTTAGCTAAAAAGTTATGCTATACTAATTTATGCTATTTATATACCAACAGAATTTAAATTTTTGGGCTTATTAAAATTCTCAGGATAGGATCTGTAGGTCTGTAATAGACATTTTGAACATACAAACTTAAGTGTTTTAGAAGTTAATAGTATTCGAAAACTATAACTAACTAACCTACTAACTCACTGAATATCGTCAAAATTATAAGGTACATTCTGAAGTTTAAGAAAGCTAAAATTTTATGTATAAGCTAGTGTTACTAATCAAACAATATAAGAAAACTCACGTCCCTTAGTTTTTGAGGTGGGATTATAAAAAATCCAAGTTCCAGAACCGAAAAGACATTTCACTTTTTAATTATAAGTACTCTCTACACGCTCTGTCACTCTTTTAAATGGACTCTTCTTGACTCTCTTGACTCTCCATGACATCCGATATCTTTTTGACACTGTGAGTCATATCTTGACTCTTCTTGACCCTCTTGACTCTCCACGACATCCGATATCTTTTTGACACTGTGCGGCATATGATTTCGTCTTGGCAACATTTAACATAAAACTAGTTTAATGGGTCAATGTTTTACAGATTTTGTTAGATTTGTGTGCAATAATGAATGAAACAAATAAATAAGTTAATTTTAAGTGACTCATATATTTTTTATTAATCATCAACATTTCCGTAGGTCCGTAGGCCTCCATTATAAGCGGACGAAAATTGTCCTACCGACCACTTGGGATCGAAACTGGAAAATAGAGGTCTAACCACAATTGCTGTTTGACTTTTCAATTATACAACGATGTTTGTTTCATGTGACCTTCCCTATGAGGGTTCACGACTCAATTGCCTTCCTGTTCGCAGATAATTCACACAGTGTCTGTGAACGTACTTTAGGTCACGCGACAATTAAGAGAACAAAATTCATCATCATCCTTTTAAATTTTCACTCCCAAATTTCGACATGCCCAAAATTTTAGATACAAAACGACTATGCTCGTTATTATTGTTATCCGGTTTAAATGGTAGAGTACCTAGCAAATTTACTTGATCAAGAAACTCAAGTTCTAAGTCTGAAGCGATACACCATTTCATATACTATCAAGATATCTATAGATGCATATTTACGCACGCATGTATCATGACTTTCTTACCATCAAATCTTGTCTTTCAAATGTTGAAAAAATGACCATCTCAAGCTTTTTATCCCATACTAATTTGGGTGAAATTTCAACTGAGAAAAGTGATTCCCCTCGAAGAAACAATTTCCAGACACTGCAGCCATCTTTCATTGATTCATTTGGCTGTTCTTTACACTTTCAATACCTTTACATATTAAGCAGCCAATTTTTTATTTAGATTTTTCTTAGAGGTATAACCATACCCAACATCCATCTTAATCACAAGTGCTCGTCTTACGTTACAGACATTAACCTAAATTTTTCATCATCAGTCATTTTTTTTCGTTTGAAAAACAAACAGTAAGATTTTTTAATTTTATGAGATGCACGTACAGTCTGTAGACAAATAGTAATTCTGCGTTTTAAGTGAGGGACGAGCCTTTTGCGTTAGTTTCTCAATATTAAAATACGAAAGTAACAAGCGCTGACGTTGTGGAGCCAGTTATTTATAAGCAGTAGTATAACTTCGACAGTAGTATTAAAACTCTTCCTTGTAGTCAAGGTTACGATATTAAATAATATCAAATAAACTGACAACACCAAGAAAAAATTACAGATATTGAGGCGAAATAATTTAATATTTATCGATACTTAATTTTAAATGGACAAAAAAGGACATCTTTCACAAAAGAAACAATTATGTACGAATCGTAATTGTCAATTAAAGACGAAAGCAACTTTAAAAATGCCATTCAAGATTAAGCACCGACATGGCCCTCCTACGTTTAAGTAGAAACAATAAATTCATCGACACTAATTGGTGGTTTTCTCCCATTTATCAGCTCATTACATCACAGTAGCGAGAATAAAATAAAATATGTGTGTAGAGCAGTCCGTGCGCCTCGGGCAGATCATTCGCATGCGATAAGCGTCGGTCAGGCACATCGTAAATTCAAAGAGCAGCCTTTGCCGAACTACAGACCTGATTATGTGCCTTAATCAGTTGCCCCGTCTGCTGGCCGCGCACTCCACGCAGTCCACTCTTCAATCGTACACAAGAGAATCTTATTTCAAGACAGATAATGCCAATTTTTATTGCATTGCACTTTAGGTTTTTTCTCATTGGAAACTAATATTACTAAGAGGAAAGATTTGATTTTTTGTTTGTTTAAAATGAATAGGCTCCGAAACTACTGGCCCGATTTCAAAATTTCTTTCAGCCTTATAATGCTACATTATCCCTAAGTGGCACAGGTTTTGTTTCATCAAAGTCGGTGTAGTAGAAGCCAAGTTACCCAGGCGAAGCTGCGTAAAACTGCTAGTTGGAAATATACTCGCAAATTTCAACATATAATTTTTTGTGACTATATAGCAAACAAGCAGGCGGCTATCTGAATAACAA
>NJDD01003071.1:80566-95117 GCA_002245505.1 Calephelis nemesis
TTATTCCAAGTGTCACACCTATAATGCATTTTAAAAAAGGCAAGTCCGCTGACATTTTTTGCAAAATTACCTCAGTGTGGGCTTCTCACTCGTGTTCTCACGTTGGCGTATACAAGTATCGTTTGTATGGTCCAGATTATTGTATTTTATATCTATCTCCTTTAACATATGGCTAAATTTTCTAGCTCCTGGTGATTAATATTCACAAATTTGGCTTAAAAAATCGCTAATTCAATATCATCACTATTTATGTTTATCGTAGTGATATTTTGCAACAGAATAATGCGAAAATCTCCTTGTTAGACCAAAATTATGTCGATTATTATTTTGGTTAATAGTAATAGTAACAACGATATTTTTTTTGCAACTTTAATAAATACAAATTACACGGTGGAAAGACGCAAGTAGTTGAAACATTTTGATTTATCGAGTAAATGCTTTGAAATAACGGACATAGCATTGTCCGTTATTAATCTTCAAAATATGTTAAATTGTGTAATGTAGAGTTTATCAGTTTGAAAAAGTCTGCTACAGTAAAAATTGTTTAATGAATGCCTATATTTAAATAAGAAGCCTTCCAAATCCAAATCCACCCAACCGGATGCACTATAAAGCTCGATGCTTCGAACACATACATATGAGCAAACCACATTCAATCGTTTAATGGGAATCGAAGATCGTATTAACTTATCTGATTAAATGTTAATTCTCTATTAAAGTAGCAGCCTCGTATTTATCTATAAATAGAACACCCCGGTGTTATCCATTAGACGCAGATAAAATAATCTATGGATTTAACTTCTGAAAAGTAATAGATTTCTCAATGGTCACTGTCAAATTTAACATGAAGAAATTCTGTTTGAATTGTCAACAATTTATATAATAATACATTATTGGTTTATTTTCAGTGTAATGTATATGAGGCATGATGACGAAAATACGTTTAAATTTTTTTAGCAATCTACGTGACTGTAATTAAGAATTTACTATTCTTTGTCACATTTTTTACAAAGAAAAGTTTTTAAATAAAATAGTTAAAAGTTTTAAAATAAATAATAAATAAATATCCCAGGACAAGTCACACAAATTGAATCTAACCCCAAAATAAGCAAATTATATGTTTGTGTTATGGGTGTTAGTCAACGATACTAATACATAGAAATACTTAAATAGATACCAGAACACATTTTATAAACACCCAGACCCGGAAATGCAGACATCTAAATGTTCATCACACAAATGCCTGCCCCCGTCGGGAATCGAACCCGAGACTCGCGGTTGCTCCATGTAGTTAGGCGTGTACGCTAGCCACTCGACCAACGAGGCGGTCATGTAGATGTATCCACAACAAGAATTTTGTACATAAAATTGTTAAATAATACAAACCAAAGTATTGTATTACATTGTGGTAAGTAAATATATCATTAATTTAATAAAAATATTTTAATTCACAAATTTCTTAACGTCATACAAACTTAAGCGAGCAGACGGGTATTGGCTAGTTGAGTATTTATATACATCTCGTCAGCAAAAGTCAAAAAAACCTAAACAAAACTGAAACGTCAGCGTCGTGGCAGTCTACGACTTACAAACATTAGTATTTATTCCGAGCAACTTAAAGCAAACACACATACGAGTCCGCAGCGAGCTCGTGACGGTCTATCCTTATTAACTCAACCAACTTCCTACGTCTAATCTCAGTCAGGTTTAAATAACATTAACGGAGTCGGGCAGAAGCTCCAGTAATGCGAATATTATCCGCCATTACATCCGACCAATTATTCGCGGAAAATAAAATATCTCGAATTAGCATATCACGAGCGGACCCTTGACTCGGAGGGAATTCTAAAAATCCTCACGATTTCTTTTCCATCACAACACCAAAGTGAGTTAAAAATATAAGTTATTTATAATGTACACGAATATATTACAATAACAACTGCTAATGACGTCATCGGTGCACAAATAAGTGCTGGGGACTTACTCAACTTAGTATATCTCTAATGCTACTTCTCCTGATTTGATGAAATCTAGTTTTTGTATAGATTTTAAACTGTATACTACTGTGTACTACCCATAACAACAAGTCCCCATCTCATGACTCGTCTCTATTTAATTTTCAACCCCGTAAGAACAACCAAATCGCATAAGTTAACCAAAAAATTTAAGTTTGTGTTATCAAGTAAGCAGTCTAAACAATTACTTTAATATAGTGATAGTTAGAAATACTGCAAATGGTATGATGGTTTGTTTTCTAAAATATAACTGTTTTAAGAGGCCTATTAACATAACATAAATATCAAACATTTTCTGTGGATACTTGATTAATACATAATACATTAATACAATACATTGTATCTTACTACACACAGTTAAAAAAGCAAAACTTAAAAAAATAACTTTAGAAGCAAATTTTATTCAAGAAACTTATATCACTAATTTCAAGGATCATTTTCAATACTCAGCTCTATTAACATTTCCGAATACGTATATCGTATATTTGAATATTATTATATTATGTATATCATCTATATTATAAATGCGAAGGTGTCTATGACAGAAAAAACGTATGTTGCGTTTACATATCAAAATCACTGAACTGAATTTAATGTATTTTAAAATACAAATACATACATTAGGCCTAGAAATGGAAGATTTTATTTTATACCACAATTGCAAGGCTTCTCGCAAGAGCTTCACAACAGCTATGAACCAATAGTAGAGTTTAACGTTATGCATAATTTCGGCGCCAAACTGCATTACTCATTGGTCGCGTTAATATTTGAAATGTTGCTGCTTTTGTCACAGAACTTATGGTAGTCACTGAAAGTAAAATAGACATTGAATTGCAATAGAGATGTAAATTGTACTTGAAGCTTACGGGCGAGTGTCGCAACTCCGGCAGAACTGGAGCAAACGCAATGTTTATGCAAATTTTATAGACTTTGTCTGCGCTTTGAGGTATGCTTAACTTAATACAACAACAAATACTTATATAACAAACAAACATATAAAAATAATCTTATAATGCAACTTTCTTTCCCCGTTATGGTCCAGGCTACTTTTGCAGAATAGATCGTCTGCCTTTTTGGCAGGCAGCTCGTTAAAGGCGAGCATAAGCTTACCGTCACTAACACCGTGACATCTGACTAGGTTGTAGAGTTTTGCAGCGACTCACCCGGATTGGTACCACCGTCTTACCTATTCCTGCCGACATAACGTCACGACGTGTTCCGGTTTGGAAGGTAAGGTAGCCGGTAAACTCACTTTTGTTCGAGGCCTAACTTCCCGGCCTCTGGTTTGCAACGCACAATCCGTCTGCTTGTTTGCCTTCCAATTCCAATGTCATAAAAATCTTATTATTTATGCTGTTTTATAATATTAGGAGGCAAATAGCAACCACACATTTCGATCGCTAGCCTAATTTCGACTCTATATTTGAAAATAATAATATTAAATAATAATAAATATCTGGATGACCAAGCTTTGCTCGGTATTTTTTTTTGTTTTTTTATAAATTGTGTTTTTTGGAAATTATATTTAAGTACGAATTACACAATTAGTCTAACCTCAAAGCAAACAATCATTGACTTCGTTACTTAACAACGGACTTCGTTACTTAACAACGGCATCTGCTGGAACTTTAATTATTCGCCAAAAAATAGTATTATTATTCGCCAATAGATGTCAGGAAGAGTCATAATAAATTGGGACTACTCAAACGCCTCCTATTTGTTAAAAAAGTAAGTTTAAGTCGATAAAACACGAATAAAACACGAATATGACATTTTCTAAAAATGATTCCTAGCTAGATCGATTTATCGCCCCCGAAACCCCCTATGTACTAAATTTCATAGAAATCGTTGGAGCCGATTCCGAGATTCCAATTATATATATATACACAAGAATTGCTCGTTTAAAGGTATAAGATAATATTTGAAACTCTGATAACTTTGTGCTAGCTCGATGTCGAGTATCGGCTGTCAATGGATTATACCATAAAGTAAGAGCTAGCATTGTAATCGTGCTAACTGCTGGCAGACCGGTCTCCGGAGCACACAACCACGGCAATTACTACTTAGCGGCTGAATGACAGCGTGGCTAACACGATTATGTCTGTAGCACTTATTTTTATTTATGGTTTGATCGCAACCGCGCTGCCGTATCTGTATCATAATAGAAACAATTACAAACGTATATAAAAACGTTCAATATACTGTTACTTTCAAGGTAGAAGCTCGGGACGGAATTTACAGTAATAAAATAAAAAGCAGATTACAAAATAAATGAAGAGCAATTTTAGATAGGTACACTTTATCAAGGTATTTTACACGTTATTAAAAAGTAGACTAAAACAAAACGTTTGAAAGAGAAAATTAATTGAATAAATAAAAAAAACGCCTTTGTGGTCTAGCGGTCCAGTTGTTGTACTTGACTGTTTGACGGGCAACAAAAAAGGAAATTGGGTTTTTTCAATTTTCCAATAAAAAAAACGTTGCTCGGGATTGGTTATGTGCCCGGCTGGCGGTAGGCTTGCCACCTATCACTTTGTGGGACTTAGTGTCTTCGGCTAGTTGTGGGTGTCCTGGTTGTACCTCTGCCTACCTCTCACTTGTCATACTTTTAATTAAAAAACGTATGACAAGTTACACAAATTAAATAAGCAAATCATACTTTTGTATTAGGCATGGTTGTAAGTAAACAACACTAATACATAAAGATACTTAAAAAATATCAGTATAAATTTAACAAACACCCAGACCCGAAGTCATACATTTATATTCATCACTCATGTTATGCCTCGCTGTTGGTCGGTGGAGTTAGTCGTGTACTCTAGCCCCTCTTCTAAAGAGGTGATCAAATAAGTTGACAAACAAGCAAAGTCAAGAAAATCAAAATTTATACGAGCTGATATAGATGAGTCTGACTGGTCAAACTTGTTTATGTTAAAAGTGTGTTTAATCAGGTAAAGTCCGTCTTCTACCCTCTGGATCGTATTTTAAAAATGTTTCACCGTGACTCGTGAATACAGCCCAATGTTTAATTAAAAATGACCCGCATCAATGTTTCCATACTATGGTTCGGACATGTTTCAGCATTTATACCAACACCAAGTCAGCCAGTCAGTTATCACGGCCGATAAGCGGTAGATTTGCTCCTAGACTCTGTTGCGCATACTTCTTGACTCTACGCAGTGGAAGACTTTAAAATTTATGTTGTATGTAAACAATTTCCTAACGTTTGAAAAATGTATTCTTGAATACTTATTTCGATAAAAATATTATATTCTATACAAAGTACCAGTACTCCTCAAGGTGGTACTCCCTAAAGTTTTACCTCAAATAGTACACACATCACATTGACAACTACAAGCTCGCATTCATAACCCGAAGTTCAAGATCATAAGACAAGATAATACCTACTAACTAGCAATAATATTAAGCCATGGCTTAATCGTGGCCCTGATTTTTTTTCTTTCAAATTTTACATGACTCAAACATTTTGTTTGAGACAAAGTAACAAATAAATAATATGCTAATATTTTTAAAGAAAGAAACACTTGTACTGTTTAACTTATCACTTATAATTTATTACTTTGTATTTAGTAGCCTACCGGTTTCGCTTATACAGCATCATCAGGACTAAAACTTAAACTAACATTAAAGTGATAAGTAAAACAGTACAAGTGTTTCTTTCTTTAAAAATATGAATATTTGGAAGTTTTACCAAACGCCGACGATGGAAAATATCAAATATAAATAATATGCTACTCTCGTATTATGCTAAGTTTTTAATTTGCTAAGCCTGCTATTTAAATTTTAACATTCCTTAGTGCTATAATTTTTCCTAATGTCTTCAGAGTTGACAGGAAGAGATAAAGGAGCCGGTTTTGGCGAAAGACATGGCATAGACCAGCGCTTCCCATTTGGTGAGTCGCGACCTGCTATCGGGTCATCAATATTTATAATATATATATATATATATATATATATATTATTTCCTTGTTTTAAAAATAAACATAGAAACTGACTCAAAGTGGATCTAGACGTGGCGTCAGGGTAAAACTTACTTCATATTTAACGAACAGCAACAAGAACCAGCTTCATAATTACCATTAAATAAGCAATACAGAAATAATATTTTTAAAACTAAATGTGTATTATTTGATATACCTTAATATTAGCTTAGGTTTAAAAGTAACAAGTGCGTTATAAAGTGGCAATATAATAAAAGTTACCGCGCCTTGGCATAACAACGTTTGGGAAACTGTGCCATAGACTAAAGGTATATTTTAAGTTAATTTAATTAATAATAATTTAATAGGTTTAAGTGTTTTAGCCTCATTAGTTTCTCAAATTTACAAACTATCTAAAAGTAACGATTTAGATTCTCAATATAGTTAAAATACTATTAAAATGAGATAGCTATGTGAAGATTTTAATGACCATTTTTTAGTGTGCGTTAAAGAGGATTTGGTACAGCACAAATGTGTTGTACCGAATTTGTATAGTATGTCTAGACATTTGTATAGTATGGATATTATTATATTTTGTAACATTTATGATTAATTTCCAGTGCAAAACTTTTTACCTACGAGATAAATGTAATTTGAATTTGAGAAAGAAAAGAAAGAAATAAAGAAAAAATATTTATTTGCGGAATATGAGTGTTACAAAGATGTTACAAAATTTGAAAAATTTGAGTTTGAATCCGTTAAGTATTCCCATGAAAGTTATAGACTTTTCTAAATAATGCCAAAATGTTATGAAGCACGTGATGATGAGGATTCTAATCTCGATGCTGACAGTGAAAAATTACAAGTACACCCGCAGCATTGCCGGTAAGATTAGGGTTCCCAAGTACACTTTAAATAACAGCATTTTACTTTTTATCTCTTAAACAAAAACAAATACTTAATACAAAATATATAAAACTAGCATTAACAAGTGGAATACTACGAATTAGTGATAAGACTAGCAAACCTTTTAAATATGATTTTAAATTGATGTTGTGCAAGCGTCGATTAATATATCACTAACACCGATGACGTGACAATTGACATACTTATTACAGCCCCCACCTTGTGTACGTGTGACGCAATACCATCGCCATAAAACTTTAAATGATATAAGTATTGGTCGTTTTCTAAGATACTGCGTATTTTCCTCAGACGGAAATATAATTTATTTGTAGTAAAAAAACTTGGCAACCCTAGGCGAGATCGTTCGATAGTTCCTAATGTATCGCTGTCAATCGCAGGTTTTGACGGGCAAAATCACTTTTCAGTACAGCAACACCGCGTGGAATCTTCGCGTCCAATATTCGCCAAGTCACTATTTGTAATACAACCATCACAATGACAACTCATGAAATTGAATTTGCTTCTTCGATTTAAAATTATGACTTGATGTATGTAAATTGAGGTGATAAACATTTTTTTAATATTCATAAAATTTAAGAGGAGATTTTTATCAAAATTGATTTTCTTTCCTTGATATTATAATTAAATAATAAATATTCCAATATTTAAAACAACATGATTCAAAATATTATTAATTAATGAAATTGAAGTAAACTATCTATCTACTAATATATTTACTGACACACAGCAACCATGTGTAAAAGATATACCATACCTTCTATCTCTCTACTCCTTTTTTATCAAATTGTTACATAAAGTAATTACCAATCTCAATTTTCTTAAATTCACTATTAACTTTATATTTAGTTGTACCTACATTTCAGTCGGTGGCTCTTGCTGGAATTTCATTAAAAAAATAAAAATATTTGAAATAACGTTTGCACTAAAGTTTAAAAGTGATCAACAGATCAAAATAGAAGCAAAAATTACATTGCTTTGTTTAAGTATTTGATTCGACAGAATTCAACCCACCCGAAACTCGTATACAATTTATTTTTTTATAACAATCTTATCGGCATATAATAAGCAGTTTATTTTATTACCTACGATTAAGATTGAGCTTATCTTAATAAGTTCATTTCATAGATAATTTCAAATGTTAAACGTTCGTTACACCTAGCTCATCATGTAAATAGCTTGTATTCTCCTACTGTGCAACTTGGCATTCAAATTCCTTGGGGTACCACAACCGCGTGTTCATACATGCGACACTACGTGCGACTTTCGTATATCTCTTCGAGCAACCAGACGGAACGTAAGAGACCGGACAGTGGACACCCAAGATAACAATAATGCGTTGCCAATCAGAAGATGGAATATTAAGCTCCTTGCGTAAATCTCCAAAACCAAAACGTGACAGTAGAAAGCACTGACGTAATGAGGGTGTGCAGGAATAGATAAGGCAGTGGTATCAACGTGCACGAGGCATAACACAACGCCGACGGGCACTTACATTTTTTAGAGTACTACAACGATAAAACCCATCAAACTTTTATTTAGTGATTTTAAGACTTTACGACATATTTTACGTCATGATTGCTGGTCACCAACGTATTTGTTTTGTTTAATCCAAACATACATATCTTCATACTTAGTCTCTTGCTCAAAAAGTGGAGAATTTCGAGTGCTATTTTTTGTATTATGCAACAAATATTATGATGCCAATAAAGAACTATAGTACTGCAGTCAACGAAAATATTAGTAGCGCATTGCAATAAGGCTTGTACTTTTATGTAATATTTTATATCGTAATTAGACACTGTCTCAAAACGATATACGTCAATGGCACTAAAATTTTGTCGAACACAGAAGGTAACGAATACAGACGGTAGCTTCCAGAAAAGGAACTCAAAACGAGACAAAATTTAAGCAGTGTAGTTAACATAAGTTTAAAAATAATAGATACATTTCGCGGAGAGTGAGGCCGAGATCGGGTTTGTCGTGTTCTTACGTAAAAGTAAGTAAATAGACACATAAAACACGACGATTGTGCTCCACAAGACATACATGCAAATCAAGTCACGGACCAACCTAAATTACAACTTGGTAACTTCCATCTAACGTTGAATGAGTCAGTAGAGCCAAATAATGAGCCAATTATGTCCATCAAACAAAGACTCTGTCGCAATCATATCGCAATTTGTGGGCAAAACGAGAACATTAACCAAAAACAAAACCATTATAAATAGATTTTACGAAGCGAAAATAAATATAAGATCGGCAAATACCTAAAAGATACAATGATAGCCGAGGTAATTATGGTAGTCATATTCGAGTCGCAGGAAAAAATCAGTACAGACCGCAAAAAGGTTGAAATAATTGTTATAATGATAAAAAATAAGGAAATTTGCAGATTCATTAACAAGCACTAAAGATAAGTTTTGACGCGTTTCTTGTTTATTTTTTACCGACTTCAAAACAAGGAGGAGGTTATAAGTGCGACTCCTATATGTTTCATTTATGTCAATAGGTTTATCTGTCATTTTGGAAACTCTTTGAGCGTACTTTCGAGGAGTCCCACTGCTACCAAGTCTGGATCCAATGACCGGTTCCCAGGGAACTCGCATAAAATATCAATTTTCTGAATACCAAGATGACTTACTTATTGAAATCGAAGTCGATTTTTCTGTTTTACTAGCCTTATATTATAACTAGCTGATCCAGCAAACTTCGTATCGCTTGACATTAATGCTTAGACAGCAGCGCAGTCTGTCGGATCCGATGTGAAACATTCTAAAATCAACAACTACTTATTATTAAAAACTTAATTAAAAAAACATTTTCCAGTGGACCAAATTGCGAATCTAAACCATTCTCGAATTCCCTAGAACACATACAAAAAGTTTCATCGACATCGATCCAGTCGGCTAGAAGGAGTTGAGTGACATACACACTCACAGAAGAATTAATTACACGACCTTGAATTTATATGACATTGAACTTTTATCATCAACTGCAATTACCAAGGATTATGCTACAATAGCATCCCTGATCTAGTCCACGTAACACGCTTATTTAATTCAAATGGTTTGTTAACTTATTTTCAAATTTGTTTAAATGAAAGTCTAGTTATCGCATTCGAAAGTGACATTTGAGGCAAGCAGAGCCCTTACCATGAATTTACGGCCTGTTAAGTTTACTTTACTCGCTACCGTCTCTGTAAATTATTTGTATGAAAACTTTGAACAGCGCCTCCTATTGGTAACTAAGAGAAACACATTTTTTGACCAAAAGTGTCATAGATTTCGACACGTAACTTACCGAACGTAATCTATACAAACTCATGGTAAAGGCTCTGGCCATTCTTCAATTTATTTTACAACAATTCGATATCCGTTTGCCTTTACCTTTTGATTTAGGACACCTTTTACATAATTCATCTTTACAAGTTTTAACTTTAAACTTATAAAATATTTACAACCTTTAATTAAACATTTATAATAATATACATACACTGATTACAATTTCTACACCTAGAAATTTTACGCCAATATCAACGAAGAAATTTTACTAAGTGACATTGATGTGCAGTACAAGTAGATTACCTGAAACAAAAGAATATCATTGTTATGTTTTTCAATAAAGTTGAATAAAGTTTTCCCTCATACTATTATTTAAATATTAATGGCAACCACCTCACAGGCACGCCTAAAAAAAAACATTGAAGTAATCTAAAATAGTGTCAGTTAATGGGGCTGCATGACAAGAACCGCGAGAGCCAGCGCCGCCTGTTGGTGGATGTGAGCGAAACCATTCCTATAGCTCTGGCACCGGGCGAAGGGGAAGACACCGTTTGGTTTTAGTCAGTAGGAGTCCGATACAACACTTCTATTTCCCGAAATTGGTGGCTTCCCATGAGTATGTCCACATGTTGGTCTTACAATGATTATCCAATGTTGGTCCGGGCTTCTTTGCAGCTCGTAAAAGGCGAGCATAGGATTACCGTCACTAACACCGCGACATCCTACTAGGTGGTAGAGCTTCGCAGTGACTCATCCGGATTATTACCACCGCCTCACCTATTCCAGCCACTTTAACCTCCAATACTTGCCGTTGATGTGTTCCAGTTCGGAGGGTAAGGTAGCCGGTAAACTTAATATAACTTAATATAATAACGTAAAACATAATATTGCTCGAGGCCTGTCATCCCGGCCTCAAGTGTGCAACGTACCATTACTAACTTTGGTGTCTCTAGGTGGCGTGAATTTCTCACCATCAGGAAATCCGTCTGCTTGTTTGCTTTCCATTATCATAAAAAACATAAAAAAGATTTACTAGTTCCACCCCTAAAATAATGATATAATTATTGAAATACGTGTAAGTGTACGCCAGCGGCATGCAAACTTTTGTCACCAAATTGCACTCGTGATTTCATAGCTATGCTAATCACCAGTCGTGGGAAGTCATTATAAATAGATTGCGGTGTACGACATCAAGTACTAAATTAGTTTCTGTCCCCGCTACACGACTACTGTTACGAAATTTCGTAAATACCTCCCATAAATAGTGTCGCTTGAGTAGCTCAGGCAATTTTTGAAATTTTAAAAATATTTGCTCTAATTCAAATTTTAACAAAAAAAAAAACAAAAATGTTAACAAGTCGACTGATATCAAATTAGTACACGATAGATATTGCCTGTAGATAACAAAGTTGTTACCGGCTAGTTAAACAAACTAAGCTGGGTTTACTCTTAGACAATGTTTACCAAAAACTATAATCCTTACGAAATTTTAGTGTTTACGAGTATGTACAAGGATGTGTATAGGTTATAAATATAATTCAAGAGCAATTATTGCACAAAAGCCTGCTCCAATTTAAGAACCATGTCATTGAAGTAAACAAAAAATATGCATTATTAACAATATCATTAAGAATACAACTCACAAATCAAACATCTTGATTAATACTCCGAATTATTTCCCACCTTTCGAAAAAAGAACCATCAAAGTCCAATGGCTACCAGCGAAGTAATTTTGTAACAAAGAAGCAAAAACATACAGACGAATTAACAACCTCTTCCTTTCTGCAGTCAGGCAAAAGATGCTCTTATTAGCAAACTAGCTTTCCGCCCGCGGCTTCGCCCGCGTGAGAATTTTCAAGGGAGCATTTAATCGGGATAAAAAAAGTCTATCACCCAAGTCAGCTTATACCGTGTCTGTATATACTAAATATCAAGTGGCCGCGTTCCGATCCATGGTAGTTTAAAACAATGTCGACACGCACAAATACCACTTGTATGATTCAAGCGAATAAAGATTTTTCTGATTCTGATTCATCAAAAATCCGTTCGGTAGTTTCTGAGTGATTGACGGACAAACATACAAAGAAAGAAACTTTCACACTTATAATATTAGTGTGATTAGCATTAGGTTTATATTGAGACACATTTATACAGTATGTCTTCCTAAAGCAGTGATTCCGAATAAATATAACTTAGACGTCTGTAAAGCAAATGTGAATAGGTTTCTTCTAAGTTGGTATGACATATTTGACTCTGACAACACTTTTCATCAAGCAAACAAAAAAGGCAAAGAGAACAAGCACAAACGTTTCCTAACAGCAAGATATAGACAAACGACACTTACATACATATCTTTACGCCAGGTCCCTTACGGGGTGGGCAGAGAGTATCCAGTGCCAAACAACCTCACGGTCCTGGCAGACCTGCCTGGCTTCCTTCACATTCATAACCTTTTTCATACAAACACGACGGTTTTGGAGACTCTTGACGCCACCTTTGGATAACAATCAAACGATTTGATCGTGGAATGTAAACATAGGTATCCACGGGCACCTAGATTCATCCACTCGCATTGTAAAGTATCTGCTTTGTTTGTATGTTGTTCTGTCAATCTTTTTACATGACCGAACCAGCAGAGCATGCCCTTTCTTATTTAAAAACCAACCATTTCTCTCAATCCTACTTTTTTTCGAATCTTATTTTAACGAATGCAGGCAGCGAGAGGTACACCACAGATTTTCCGAAGCGCTTTTATTTGGACCACTGTTATCCTACTCTCGTGCTTCTTCTGACATTCTCAACCCTCCTTCAAATCCTTACAACAACGTTGAAATAAGCACAGAATTATGCAAAGCGAGTCTAGTCCCCTCGACTCAAAACCAGACATATATATCTAGAATCTAGATAAATACGACATTGTATAGCGTACAAACCAACTACCGGATGAAAACAGTGTTTATTAGTATCGAACAGTATGATTAATTTATGGAAGGCTAGCATTTGTGTATATAAATCAAAAGTAATCTTGTTAGCAATCGAGCAGCGGGCAGTATTTAGCATGCAAATCAATTTGTTTGCGATACGACAGATAACAGAATATCAACTCTAATATCCTTGAATGAGTTTTAATAAATTGTAGCTGGATACCGGAACAGTCATTGATGTTACGACGTGACTTATTGAACATTTTTCACTAAAACTTAGAACAAATCCTTACTTTTATTTTGAAAAAAAGGATTTTTAGTTAATTTCCATTTTCACAAGTTATTTTTATTATTTATCAATATACTTTGTAGCATATGAATCGTCCCCCTTAATAATCACTATAATATTCTGGATTAGCCTGAAAAATAATTCTATACAATATGTAAAGATATGTTAACCTTTTTTCAATTTTCATGTCTCAAGTTTTCTACTAAATTTGAACTTAAATCCATCTCCGTCTTCGTCATTTCCTGGTAGGATTCTAAACTCCCTAAACCACAGATTTCGATGCGGTTTTCTTTGAAAGTTGATCTTAAAAATGATTGAAAATACTGCAAATTTCAAACGTACTAGTAGTGCTCGTCGCGAGGCGAGCTAGTTTAATTGTAAATAAAACAACTCAGCAAATATAGACATCTATTGAAGGCAGAAACTAGGTACTAATTATTTTTACATATATGTTCAGATTGCTCGAGAAACAGTCACAAGTGATGAGTATAAAAACATAAAAAACGTACATACTAAATCTTTCTAGCTCTTTTGGTAGCTTATGGTAGTTAGGGTTAAACCTAATTATATTTTTTTTCAAATATTGAAATATAATATGTTACAAATCTTAATAATAAATCTGTATAATTTTTAAGATATTTGCACACCATAATGTTGTAGAATATGTTGGTATTAACAAATGTCTTTTGTTAAAGTTCTTTACACACATTTTCGGCAAATAAATTTCATTTTTAAAATAATTAAACTAGCTATAAATATAAATAATTGGCTTAAAAGTTAAAGCGTTTGTAATTAAATATTTTTTTTAACAATATTAAAATATTTGCACACCAAAATGTGGTAGAATATGTTGATATACTTAAATATTTTTGTAACATCTCATTTACACACATATTCCGCAAATAAATAATTTTCTTTCTTTCTTTCTATCCCTACGTCTTTAGTGGTATCAGCGTACTCACAGTAGTATTACCGATCTTTAAGGAATAAGAAAGTTCTGTGGGCTGTAAATCATAACATTTAAAAAACACCAAGAGACTGAAGACCACTAAATCTCTCGGTTGCTGTTACCTGAACAAGGTAAACCATGTTCAAGTCAGGTTTAACTTTAAGCACATTCTGATGATGATGATGTACTGTTAATCACGGACGTTGCTATAGCTTTGACAAGAGG
>NJDD01003072.1:7079-29646 GCA_002245505.1 Calephelis nemesis
GCAATGTTTGTTAATGAATATTATTTGTTATTGTTGTTGACATTAGTTTTTCATAATATTAATTGTAATTATTATTGATTTGTTGTGACTTTCAATGAGAGATATTTTATATCCTATGTTACATAAAAATATTTGACTATTGACTATTTGGGTACTAGGTAGGTACATACCTACAAATTATAACATTTAAATTATTTATATTTTATTACTCTGGATATTAAATAGCTTACATACCTACCTAGTTAATAGTGTACAAATACCTCTGCCTACTTCTTCGTGATAGGGACGTGAAGATACTTACTCACTGTTAGTGTAAAAATAACAAAATTCTGCTCAAATGAACTAGTTAAATACTCATGTAAAAATGTATCCTCACACCCGCATCTTTAAAGAGATACCTACCTACCTACCTACCTACCTAAAGATACTTTAATTATCACTGTGTTAGGTGGCTAACCTATCGTCAGTCCAACACTAGGTCAATCCCGGGTAAAACTTAAACATCACATTTTAGAAATTGTCTGACCTGGGAATCAACCCCGAGACACAGAGGAAATACCTACCACTTGTTAAGCTTTTATAAAATTTCCACTTTATGTATTAGTTTATGTTAGGAAATCTTTCTACTTCTACTTTTTTTATAATATTGGAAACCAAACAAGCAGACGGATTTCCTGGTGTTAAGAAATTCACGCCGCCTAGAGACACTATTACGATGCGATGCCAACCTGAGAGCGGGATGTTAGGCATCGAACAAAAGTAAGTTTACTGGCTACCTTATCCTTCGAACCGGAACGCGTCAACAGCAAGCACTGACGTTATGGCGGCAAGAATAGGTACCTAAGGCGGTGGTGCCAATCCGGGCGAGTCGCTGCAAAACTCTACCACCTAGTAAGTTTTCTAATACGCTGTACGCTGCTTAGCTACTGTCAGTTTTTAAAGTGTGTGATTTGTTTACGAATTAAAAATTCACAGATAAAGATGATCGTTCTGTAAAGAGTACTAGGAGCTCATACATTGTTGACAAGAAATAAGAACAAGTCATAACAAAAGTACTAGGATTGCATACCTCATTCGAAATAACTTTGAAAATAGAAGTTGACTTCAACAATATTAAGTTCATTGATCTTTGTGGTCAAGTGCGAGCGACAAAAATAATTAATTAATTTATATAAAAAATCAAAACACTTGAAACTTTCAAAACTAAGTCCTGAGTGGGTGTAGCACCCTTAAAGCGTTTTGGGGACTTAAGTTACACGTTGTATATTCGTAAAAAACAATCATTTGTTTAAAACAAATGCTGAAATATTAGGAAGTTCACATTTTAGAAATAGTGAAAAGTTGCATGTGCCTAGTCAAAAACTTAATATTGATAAAGAGAATGTGTACTGTATGTCAGTTCGTATATATAACAAAATTCCTGATAGTCTTAAATCACTGCCTTTAAAAAGGCTTCGAAAGAAGCTATTTGACTTGTTGTTAGATAAAGCTTACTATAGTGTTAACGATTTTTTTGCAGAAAAGTTTAATAGATAATTATTTTCCTAAAACCAATAATATTATATATTCTTGGTTGCCGAGGAGTTTGTTTCGCCGTTTCTTCTTCTGACTGGCTAGGCTTGGAAACGGTGGTAGCTTATGGTAGTTAGGGTTAAACCTAATTATATTTTAAAATTTTGTTCAAATATTTGAAACATAATATGTTACAAATCTTAATAATAAATTAGTATAATTTTAAAGATATTTGCACACCATAATGTGGTAGAGTATGTTGGTATTAAAAATGTCTTTTGTTATAGTTTTTAACACACATTTTCGGCAAATAAATTTCATTTTTCAAATAATTAAACGAGCTATAAATATAAATAATTGGCTTAAAATTTAAAGCGTATGTAATTATTTTTTTTTTTAACAATATTAAAATATTTGTAACATCTCATTTACACACATATTCCGCAAATAAATAATTTTCTTTCTTTCTTTAAATGATAATTAAAGCAATTCGTGCAAAATTATTTGCAAATTATGTGCATTCCAAAATATCAAAAATGCACAACGTTAACATTCAAGATTTCACTTCTGCCGGCACTCCCGGAGTGCAACACGTCTTATTATTTTTTTTAGTATGTGCCTTATATAAAGACTCACATTTCTTTCTAAGCCATAGTTAAGAAGATAGTAGTTAAGAAATTACAGACGCATCGACACGCAGCATAAAATAATAACAAATAATTCAGGATAAGTTACACAAATTCTATCTAAACTCAAAGCAGATCATATGCATGTGTTAGTCAACGATTTTAATAAATACAATTACTGATTATCAGTGAGTACAGAGTATAAAAATAATCTTCAGTAAAAGTAAAGAGGTAAAAGAGGTAGCGCAACATTTTCAGTAAAAAAAGAACTATGTTTAAAAGAATTTCAGATGTAAGATACTTTCAAAGATTTTTTCCCTTTTTTGACTTTGTGTTCTTGTGTAATGTGTAATAGAAAGGCTTTACAAAGCAGAACACGAACTATTTCCTGCGGCCATCTGCATGTAGGTCGCTTTCAGGATAGTCTATTTCCATGACACAGTTATATGAGAGATTCGATGTCCGTAATATGACCATGTGTATTTTAACAGATCCGAGTGTTTAAACTTGACTTTTATTTACATGTTAATTTTATTTTTAACATAAAACAAAAAATAACTACTTCAATTTTCTTTAAATCTATAAAACAAGTAAAATTTTAACTTACAGTTGAATTTCCGTAATTTAAAAATGCGCAGTAAAATTGCAAAAAAAAACAGACATTCTTCTTGAATGATCAATGTAATTGAGATAATAAATCACAGTTCAGAAACGACAAGTCCGATCTTGATTACATCTTAAGAAGGACAGCCTTATACCATACAAAAAAAAATATCAAAAAAGTGAGGATTTCCTTCGTTGAAACCAACTTAGTCGAAATACAAGTTCGTACTTTAAGTACTTCTCTTTGGACCAACTTGGTCAAGAAACAAGTAGATACTTCTCGTGGAAAATAAATGATATCAGTACATTGCAGATTGAATTAAATTTGATGCGAAAAGGAACCACAACGTGATGCGTGAAAGAGATTTACACCATTAGAACAGCGGATATGCGAATTAAGAAAATTAATGTCCGTATTTAACAGACATGCGATTGACCATATATCATCAGGTACTGGTTCAGGAGTATAAAAGGAAGGAAATAGCGACTAACCTGCCTCAATTGTCTTCTCTCTTCTTTCTTGACGCTTTTGGCACCATACACACGCGGCGAATTGGATTAATTTATATTTTATAGTTAAAAGGTCGCGACCTGCGATCGCACACGACGGAGTTTTTAACAGCGAACTGACATTAAACATGGCGACTTACGCCTCGCGAATCTTACGCTACTTAAATTCTTCCTTGTGCCTTTGCTTCTCCATTTTCCCAGGCGTTCATATCTTCTTGTCGCAATAAGGGAATTCGGGAAGATAATATTAACAGGGAAAAAAGCAAATAGCGGTAACATAATTAGAAGGGATAGATTGCTGAAAGTTTCTCCAAATCAAAAATAGGAAGAAGTACTCAATTCGACTGTATGTTTGTTACTCGATTACTCGTTCAATAGCCAACCGATTTTGATGGTTATGTTTTGGAAAGTTAGGTCTTGATTCCTAGGTCGTCCCATATTATATTTTATCTTGATCTGACTAGTAGTTTTTGTGTAATACTTAATGGTGCATATTTTTTTTCACTTATGTTGACAACTTCATTAACTAAAAGTGGGAATATTGATAAAATGTATGTGGGACCTATAAGTTTGCCAACTATACTGCTTGGCTGCTCCAAGTATATATACTGTTTTACGCTGAAACACACTTTTTGCTGCCGAACAAAGGAGTAGCATTCAAAATACTATTTTCGAACAAATCCATTAATGTCCAACATTTCAAACTGACACTGACTTATTATGCAAAAGAATAAGTGCGCGTGCAAAACAATCTTAGATTAATTAAAATTTAAAAAAAAGTGTGTGTGCGATTCACACACGATAGAAGTGAAACTTCAACAAAAGAATGAGATGAATATATATTTGTGTCTCTTACCTGTCGTTTTTCCGTTGCACCCGTTCATAACGATTCTAAAGAAGTTTCATTTCAAAAGTTTCACTTCAATAAAATATGAGAAGTTACTACTTGTACAAAAATCTTAATAATTTGTGGACTGGCGCCGCGTATCCTACACACTAACCAGATATTCAACTAGCCATAAATAAAACTGTTGTGGTTGTTCATTGTTTCCAACTCAGAAACAAAGCTTATATAACTTTAAATTATGTTCATTTTTCTTCTTAGATATGAATATACTTTTTTCTTGGAAAAATAGTTGGAAACGCTAGTGGGACCATTTCAGAATCATTTGCTATCTTTAGGAAAAACGAAATAGTATGAGGCGGTTTTTATAGTCTTACAGTGTTAACAATATGTTTAAAAACTTATCGGGCCTGTAGATATTTTTAATTGAAAGAAAATAATTGTACTTTATTTATACGAGTTTCGCAAACTATCCGTGTTATCACATCAAAACTTTTTATTCTCAAAATATGACGAAGGTCACTGACCCCACTATTTAATTAGTTATGCGATTATGTAAAAATAATAAAAAAAATAGTATGTAAAATTACATATTGCAAATTTGCTAGCTTATAGAAAATAATCAAGAGACTGCCTCCTGTCTGCGATATCGGGACTGTATTAAGGGACCTTTTTTAACTGGCTTCAAATAAGGATTTTTACAAGTCGCCATTATGACTTCATACATATCTTCACGCCAAGTCTAAACAGAGAGCATCGAGTGCCAAGTGGCATGATTCGACATACAGCTGCTGAGCTTCCTTCAAAGTCATTACTCTTTCATACCAACACGAAAAATACGTGAAAATATAATGAACACCCCGACCCGAAAATACATTATCCATACGAGTTCGATTTCGGATAAGGACAGGCATTTCTTTGATAATCATAATACAACCATACGATTAGCTTTCAAAGTAAGCTTGAATATAATGAATCTAATGTATTCCTGCCGCCATAACGTCATGACGTGTTCCGGTTCGGAGGGTAAGGTAGCCGGTAAACTTACTTTTGTTCGAGGCCTAACATCCTGACCTCAGGTTGGCAACGCACCATTACCATCTTTGGTGTCTCTAGGCGACGTGAATTTCTTACCATCAAGAAATCCGTCTGCTTGTTTGCCTTCCTAAAACATTAAAAAAAATGTAAAATAAATATCCTCACACAAATAATTGATTTAACCCCAAAGTAAGCAAATAGGTTTTAGACAACGATAGGTGCTAATATATAGAAATATTTAAACAGGTACCAATGTTAGTTTGATTTTGATTGATTTTGGTTGAACACCCAAACCCGAAAACACTGACACGTTCATCACACAAATGCCCTATCGGGAATCGGTGGAATTAGCCTACGATAGTACATATTATTCTGTGGCCTTAGCGCCTCGGTCAACGAGGTGGTCAGAGCCTTTAGGGGCCATCCATAAATTACGTCACACGTTAATGGGGGGAGAGGGTATCATCTTAATGTGACATTATGCGACAAGGGGCAGGGGGGGATCGAAAGCCTTGTGATGTCACATTATAAAATACTAGAACACGAAATTTATATGTGAACTAACTAACTTTAATTACTTTAAAGTTGGTCATTAGTTTAATACATACAGTCATCATAATGGAAACATGCAAAACATTCTATTACTTTCTCACTTTTAATGCAAAGCTGGAAATACCTATGTACTTTATGTAAACAGGTTGGAATTCAGTGTTTAATAAAATACCAGACATCATTCTACAATAAGTTTGAAAAATGTGTGACGTCACATTAAGGGTTCTAAAACTGTGTCAACCTGTAACAAGGAGGGGGGGAGGGGTCGAAAAGTTCTAAAATTCGCGTGACGTAATTTATGGATGACCCCTTACCCGAGTTGGTATAGATTACGTTCGGTAAGTTACGTGTCGAAATCTATGAGAATTTTGGTCTAAAAATGTGTTTCTCTGAGTTACCAATACAGTCACTGTTCAAAGTTTTCATACAAATAATTTACAGAGACGGTAGCGAGTATTGTTAACTTGACAAGCCGTAAACTCATGATAACGTGTCAGGTTGCATCGGGTTGTATTAATTCGGGTACCTAACTTAAAAAATGTAAAACCACGTACCTAACTTAAATAATGTTTTCCGATAACAAGTTAGGAGCTTATAAGATAAACTTCAATACTAAACCTTCAGACAACGAAGCTGTCAGAATTTAGCGGATTCAGAGGGAATCCATTCGGGTAAATAAAGAAAAATGTAGAACCAATAATGTTTTTGAATACAACTCAGGAACATTTACTATAACGTGAGCTCTAAACCGTCAGACCTCAGACAAAGAAGCTATCGGAATGCGGCAGATCCAAAGTAAAGTTAAATCAATTTAGGTAAAAAAAAATGTAGAACCACAAATGTTTTTTGAATACAACTTAGGAACCATTAGGATAAACGTGAAATCTATACCCTCAGCCAACGAAGCTGTCAGAATGGAGCAGATCCAAAGTAAAGTTAAATCAATTCGGGGTATTAAAACAATCATGTTACTTAAAAGAAATGGAGGACCACTAATGTTTTCCGAACACAACTTTTAGTATATTTGATATTTTCCATCGTCGGCGCTTGGTAAAACTTACAAATATTCATATTTTTAAATGAACAAACACTTGTACTGTTTTACGTATCAATTATAATTTATTATTTTATAAATAGCTTACCTAGAACCTAACCTAGAAACTAGGCTAGAATTTAAACTTCTAGCCCTGATGATGCTGTCATAAGAGAAACCGGTAGGCTATTTATAAAATAATAAATTATAAGTGATACGTAAATCAGTACAAGTGCTTCTTCATTTAAAAATATGTATGACAATTTTTAGTCATGAACGCTAAACCCTCGAATAGTGAGGTTATCACAATGCGACGTGCGAATGTTAAGATTAAATCAATTTGAGTAACTCAAAAAAAACAGCGTTTTCCGAATACAGCTTAGGAACTTTCAAGAAAAAAGCCTACTCCATCCTGAAACTGCTGAAAGTGCAGTGATTAAAGTACATATTTTCGTGGGCGGCATCAAATCACTCACTTATTGGCATGCCACAAAAAAAACATAAAAACTCACAGCTCGATACGGGGAATCCATTACTTGGTGTATACATTTGCTTAAATGTTAAGACAGAATAAACACACACAAGTCAATATGGGGCTAGTTGCATGTCAGGCGGTCTAACCTCATTTTAATACTTTGCACAATTAAATATTGAATGTACTGTCAACTACAGCGACATGAAATACTTCAAGCGACATTCTTTATATAATTGGATTATAGGATCTAGTCAACATTTTATTATTGTGTATTGTTGCTACATTTTTTTATATTAAAGGTGGGTAAGCATACAGACGACGCCTTCATCAAAATTAAACTTGAGGCCAATCTGAGGATGGCAATTAAGTCTCTGCTGGTTTACCAGTTGTAGAGTCATCTTAAATAAGCAACATTATTTATGTTATTAAAACTCTTCTACTATCGAACTATCACCCTTCGATGTTAACAATTGAAATAAGAACAAATTTATAGGAGTATAAAAAAGTATCTTCTCACCCATATACCGAAGACTTAGGCAGAGTCACAACTACTAACCGCAACTAGCCAGAGACACTAAGTCCCACAATGTGAAAGGTGATCAACCACATATCCAACCAAGCACATATCCAATCTGGAGCAACCATTTTTTTTATCATAAAAACAAAAGTATCTTCACGCCTATATACCCGAAGAGGAGGCAGAGGCACAACCAGGGCACCCACGACTAGCCGAAGACACTAAGTCCCATAATGTGATAGGTGGCAAGCCTATCGCCAACTGGGCACATTTCCAATCCCGACCAACATTTTTTTTATAAGAAAATTGGAAAAATCCAATTTTCTTTTTGTTGGCCGACCCGGGATTCGAATCCGAGGCCGCATACAGTCAAGTCCAAAACCCGGACCGCTAGACCACAGAGGCGATAAAAAGTTTTTTTTGATCTCCTTGAGAATAACATTTTTTTTAAGAAATCTTCATCTATTTGGAAACTAACTTTAATTGTTGCAATAGTCCATGAGCAACAGTGCCTGCTTTTCATCAGACAGCCCACTCACTCATAACTTTAAAAAAATACCTTGGTTTAACAGGTCCAACACCAGAAACCATAGGTCATCTTACCTGTTCATGTGTCAAACGAAGCTCATGTTTCGAAGCTGCCAAGGGAAGATGTGATGCTGCTAATGGTCCAGGGTGTGGTTGTCGCATGGGTATATATCCATCACCTACAAAAAAACAAACTAATTACCCCTCTGAACATGTGGTCCGACTGCTTTGTCCAACTAATCGGACCAAATTATTTTTTTTTCTGTTAGTTCGATTAATCACACTGCAAGGAATCGTTGGTCTTTGGTGACGGTACTATTCCTAATTGCCCATCACCATTTGAAAATTATTTGTTACACATGCCGATGCTAGTCCCAGTTCTACTGTTTTCAATATAATCCCAGTCATTTATGTTTTGATGTCCAACAATACCAGAGTCCAAAGTCCCAGTTACCAGGATTTAAACCTGCCCATTTCATGACTGATTATGAAGCAGCTTCAATGAAGGCAACACAAGAAGTCATTCCACAAACTGTGATCAAAGATTGCTTGTATCACATTGCAAGGGCAGCGTGGAGAAAAGCTACGAAGTGTGAAGTCATCAAACCACAAAGCAATAAAATAATTGTAGCTTTGGCCACGATGTTACCTTTTTTGCCATCCAATTTAATTAAAGACGGTTGGGCATACATTACAGACGAGATTTCGATTGTTGTTCCAGGTATGGCAAAATTTAGGAAGTTCTTAGAGAGACAGTGGTTAAAGAATGAGAATTTTAGGACTAAATGGTCCTTTTTTCGGTGAAAAAATTTGTACGACCAACAGCCTTGAAGCACTCAAAAATAAACCAAATAGATGGTAAAAAAATATTTAAACCAAATTTATTTAAACTATTGACAGTGCTAGAAAAGGACTTGAAATTGAACTTTATTGAAATTAACTTTAACATTAAGGGTGATATGCAACAAAAACGATATATTTTGTAACATCTCCAAAATACAGGTGGAGCTGTCAAACTACAAACCAAATAAAAAAATTTCTACTTACCAATATTATTGTTTCCATTCATCCCTGGTTGAGGCTGAATCACTGAATGTTGAGGGTGGTTATGTTGATACGGACTGTTGGCATTTTGTATATTTTGGTAAGTTATAGTCGCTGGATTTTCATTATGTTCAGGAGCAGCTCTCAGAGCAGAATCATGACCATGTGTCCAATCAATTGGAGAATCCGAAATGGGTTTATTTAAAGCATAGTTACTCTGTTCTCTTCTCAAACTGGGATACTGCTGGGGAGCTGGGGGTACAGGGGGAGATTCTTCAGGAACTGCTGGTGGAATATTTGGTTGACTACGAAGATCTCGTCGTATTCTAGGTGGACTTGTACTTCTGAGAGAGTTCGACCGTGCCACATTAGATGTTTTTGGTAAGATAACACCATTTTGTACTGGTTGAGTTAACGGATTTGCTGAGACCGGACGAGATATTGATGCAACTGAGGCAATTCGGTGATCACCTCGAACAATGGTCTTTAAATCTAAAATCTCTGTGGGTGTTATTTCCGATGGATCCACTAGAGGAAGTGGTCTGTTTGTGGATTTTAGTATCTGGAATATAATATCAAAATATATAGACTACCCTACACCTGCACCAGTGCACCTAAAACACTGCCTTAATCCAGGTAACAAATCTAGATGAGACATTAATTAGATTTTAGTCAGACCCTTTTTCTAAAATAGGAAAAACCTAATCATCATGCACTGTATTACTGTACTTATGAGAGTTTTAACATGGTACTATTATCCTAAGAATTGTTTTGTGCTCATGAGCATTCCTATAACATAAACTAGTTACATTTTCGGTTTAGTCTTCTGTCTTTAACACATAGATACAATTCAGTAAGTATAAATAATTAGTATTAACCTACAAATATGGTGAAAACTAGCCTTTTTTATGCTAAACAGTAGCACTATTGCGTATATAAATTACACTATAACTAACATTACACAGGCATTCTTAACTAACAAAAAAATGGACAACACAATGTTGTCTCCTTTCTTACTTAACATCTGTGTGCTGCTATTGCCTTAATAAACAAAAACTACAGTAACATTGATATTATAGTCAGCATCATAGTGCAATAAAGAATATAAAACCAGTTTGAGCCTTGGAATACTTTATTCTATGTTTAGTATGTTAATATTAATAAGATGGCTAAGGTCTATATGTCATAGGTAAAGTACATTTAAAATAAGCCCTCCATTTCTTTGGAAACATTATGTGGTCTTAAAGAGGTGCTTCATAAGTAGTGCCTACTGTGTGGTTTAATACCTGGAAGAAGGCATTTTATGACCACATGCAAGGTGCTGTACACATAGCTTATGACCACACTTACTGGAAGTAGACAATATATGGTTGAGATCCTCAGCAATGAAGGACAAATAATTAAATGTAGAAAGCATATTTCACCTGTGCCAACTGCTTTATAATTTGATGTGATATCAGTGTCTCTGTGTAGAAGAGACTATCAGCCTATCTACATACATTACAGCTCATAAGAGATGAGCATAGGTTAAGTGGACTATTACCAACATGATGGCTGGCAGTGGAGTGCTATGCAGTAACTTGGGCAGGTGGATCAACTGCTTTGCCTATTACTACTGCCATAATGACAGAGTCCATAGTAATTGGTTAACTTGCTAACTGGACCTAACATCCACATCCTGGCCCCAAGACTGCAACACACACATATCTATGGCAATGATTGTCATCTGCATGTTTACAACGTCCTTACCCATTTATTTTATTGTTTAATTTATACACCACAATCTTGAACTAAAATACTTGATTTAAAAGACACCTAGTTATATACCAACATCTGTGATCATCACAAATAGCAATTCCTGATAGAAATCAAACCTGAGCTTCACTGACTTTAAGCATGGTTTGGCTTATACACAAATTTTTCTTTAAATAAAATGGTCACACTGAGCATATAGTCACTAAATTGAATATAAGCTAATAATGACCAACAGTTACCTGATTGTTACCAACTAATGAAGCCCATTGTAGTGGTAAACCTACAAATTTGCCCTCACGTGAATCAAAGCCAGTATGTACTCTATGTTCAAAGTTGCTGGGTGGGGAAATTAGTGGTTTCTTTTTCTTCTTTGAAAACATAATGTTGTATTATATCTAAAACAAACACAGCACATTATAAAATAATTGCCATAAAACAATTAATAATTAACGTAATTATGAAATAGTATATTCTATTTCCTGTAGAGAGTAATTTGGATAATCATATGCAAAAATTCGTAAACACAAACAGGAAAAGAAAGCGGAGTACATGTCGATGAGCATTATAAAACAATTTACGACGAACTTATACAGCATAAAGGAAAATGATACAAACCACCGATATAGATGAATTAACTTGCATCACTTCTTTTATAATTAAATTTCACTTAATAAATTCAGGCCCTGCCCTAACTATTGTAGTGATATTTACGGAGTAGTGATCAATTAATTTCTTTTTGACGCCGTGAGAAAAAACTATAAATCACTATTTTCTTGACGAAATTCGATAACTTATTCACACGTTTATGCTAAATATTTTATTATTTTTAAGTTATTTTTACACATTCAACACATCACCTCAACAGACATTTCAATTTATTTTTTTGTGATTGTAAATTGTGACTGGAAAGTGGAATGTGATTCAGTGAATGAGAATTTAGGTCTGTGCTCTGAGGAATAGATTACAAAATCGTGAGAAGAATGATAATAAATGAAGGAACGATCCGTCACATTGGTAGGAATTCCGGTGGAATTTCGTTAGCAAGGAAAATAAATACTTTTCAGCAAGAGTTCGTTAGTCCCAAAGAGTAGAATACTATACTTTGGTCAGTCTGGTGAAGCTATAAACTCAAAATGAAGTGTTACAGTGTTAATTTTAAAAACCGCGAGTTTTGAAATATGAAGTTAGAAACGAAATTTTGTCCTAAATCTTATTAAATTCTAAAAGCAAAATTACTGAACTAAGTGAAATTTCTATAATTTTGCTGCGTTGGGATTTTATTTTCCATTTTCCGGGCGATATTATTCCAAACCTTGGCGGACTTTTAAAATTTAATTTTATTACCTTGGTGCTGATTATGTATCTCCATTGCCAACTCAAAATGGAAAAGTGTTCATCAAATGACGTCATTTGCATTTGCTATCTCTATTGTATTTCTGTTAGTCACTGAAAATAGCGAATCTAAAACACGTAATTTGACAGCTATTTGATGTACACTTTCCCATTTTAGTTGGCAACTGAGATACATAATCAGCCACCTTATCTTTCGCAAAACACGTGTGTCGATATCGTCGTCAACATAGTATTACATAAATAAGTAGTATAAAATAGAAGTATGTTAATCAAGGAATATAAATACTCTTTAACAAGAGATGTTAATTCACAAGAGAAAAAGTCTTATAGTAACGTTGTAAAAATAGTAACTACTAGATATCTAATCCCCGGCGTAAAAAAATCTATGTCTACAATCTTTATCTATCGACACACAGTGTGTGTCTTTATTTACTTGATTATTGAATATTAAATTGCAAATAAAAAGCAGAAATACAAAAACACAGGAAAAGTAAAATTGCACATAAGGCGAGCTTATATCTAACTACAGAAATTTCTTCCAGCCACCCCAAAAATATGAAGCTGTTAAAATAAAATGAAAGGCATTACGTACAAAATACGAATATTACTATACTTAGAACAATTAAAACATAACTACAATAATTAGCTACTATCAATATAAAAATAAAATTACCACAGTTAACATTAAATTGAAAACTAGATTTAAAATATTTGTAAGATATACGAGTTTGTTATTGTGCAAACGAAAAGTAATGTGACTTCAATCTTTTCTTAAAAATAAGTAAAGAAAGCGAAAATCGACAGGCAGGGAATTTCCTAATTTAACTGTACGAAAAGGAAAAGATTCAGAATAACAAAACAAGGAAAGTATGAAGCGACATGGGGGATCGGTAAAGTAAAAAAAACTAAATCGCTCCTGCGGGTGTGAGGGCGCTGACGGGTTTTACAAAATATTATAAAGGAAAGATAGGGTATGCAAATTTCTGCGGAGAGGCGTAGGAAGCCATTTGAGCTAGTCTCTAAACGTGGAGATAATATCGCACTTACGAATATCAAAAATAAATCAGATGCAGGAATTTTGCAGCTTCTTAAATTTATTATCTGTATATCTGTTTATATCTGTAGCGTCAAGGAAACACACATCAGCATAATCATGAATTGAGAGTACTAGAGACTGTACAAAGAAAACTTTTGTTTCTGTTGGAAACAAAATTTTTCAAAAAATGTTTCGTATCCCAACTAAAAACAACACCTAGGTTAGTAACGCTAGTCGAAAGAGGGATCTGAGTACCGATTTTTCCAGTCTACCACCTATAGTTTAGGTGGTAGACTGGAAAAATCATTACACCCAATCTGATATCCACTACCGAGAAAAGTTTTGCATTTGATTTCAAAGGTTTTACTGAAAGACCATAGGAATCAGATCACAAGATAATTGCACGTATATCATCATTTAAAGAATTTAAGGCGCTAGTCTCATCCGAATTGTCACTAAATCTGCGAATCATCTATGTACCAATGAAAATTTAAGGAATTCTTCTAAGTTATTGTATTGATACAAATAGGAAACACTAAAAGAGATTAAATGCACATTTGTGGGACGCCTGCACTATAGCACACCAGTAAGACAACATTTCATTTAAGAAAACATATTGTGACCGCGCAGGTAAGAGTCAAACTAAGATCTACAACTGTGCGATTTCGGAGACATTTCTTACCCCACATAACACCTTTGTGTAATCAGGTACCGTGGACGGTATTTCCAAACGATTATAGCGTTCCTTCAAGAAAAGAGCGTACTCACTCAGTGTCTCAGTATCTGTGATACTCCTATATAGATCAAGTGTATGTGCTTAACCTTTGTAGAGTACTCCTCGAATATCCTGATAATGTTTTGGTTACGAAGCGAAGCGTACGTGGAGTTTTTAGTAGTGTGTGTCTTGTTGGTGCTAATAAAACAATTTAGTAGTGTGAGTTGTGTGGAGCTGGATATATTTGGGGGTTTTGGCTTCCGGTAAGTCCAATCCATTCATAGCGTACTATTTTGTCACGCCAAAGTAAGTTTAAATTAGTTGGATTTGTTTGAATATAACGAGGTCTTTGATCGGTCGTGGTATTTAAGGCACTTCTTTTGAACTTTCCTTCTTATCGGGAAGTCGTGCGATTTGTTAACTAATTTTTTTAGTAGAGCGGACTATTAAGGAAGCGTGAATATGTCATATCTTGGTCAATCTTGGTCTTGTCTTCCCCAAGGCTGTGTTTTATCTCGAACCATGTTTCCTCTGTGTATCAATGTTAGTAACAATATTTTTCTATTGTAACCTTATACTTCTCGTGGACCAATATTTTTGTCTATGATATCGAGTGTTTTCAATGAAATCTGATATTTTGAACCCGCAAAACATGATATGATCAAACTCCAAAAATACATAAGCTTACACGTTTTTTGCTAAAAAGATTTATTTCTCATATGTTCAATATTTACGAACGTTGCCCTATTTGCCTCAGCCAGTATTGTTATTCTTGGCGTTAACATATCGAGTGATGTTCACTTTCGTGGCCTTCTGGAAGAGAAGGTTTTATTAGCAACTTTGAAAACTTGATGTGCTCAGTAAACCGAGAAAGTACAGCAAGCAAATTCTATAGAGCTTAAAACTCTACAAAGTACAAATTCGAATACATGTAGTGAATTTGTACTGCTACTTGAATGAGTAGATGTAAAATAAGCCGCGTAAGCAGTGTAACTGTTGTAGCAAATAATCCCCCAAACGACACAGAGTGTGACAACCCTAACTGACGTTCCCACCACCCACTTCCGCGACCAGAACACGAATATAGGAAGAGCTCGGGAAAACATATAAATTGTCACTTTCTTCACATGTGAAAACCCTACCTAAAGTTCCCACCTCCCACCACCGCGACCAGATCACAAATTGAGTCCGAACACGGGAAACAAAAACACTTGTCACGTCCTTCGCCAACTTTGTCGAAGCACTCACCACAGAGAACACCAAATCACACTCGACGTACGTTTCGCCTCGACACCGAGGCATCCTCAGGAAATCGACTGTACCGTACAAACGACGACACAAGAGTGACTTGAGGCCGCTTTGGTTGTGACTTATATAGACCAAACGCCCCGATATCAATTATTCGAATTCGCTTCACGAATCGATTGTGGAATTTTGTGCGACTCGATTGCTACTAAAAATTCGTAATAATGGGGAATTCGATACATTTATTTGTTCATTCAACAATGTTCTGGACACATTATTGTGTTTTATGATTTCTAATTGTTCCAAAATATGAAATCTAATTTCTTTTTCATTATTTCGAAAGAGTGATCACCAGCCAAACCTTGACCAGCCTCCAAAAGATGTTTTGAATGAATATGTAATGCTCTTCTCTAAACAAAGACTCTCTAATAGCAACCCCTTCTTGTTCTACATTCAACGTAGAACCACCCAAATCGTCAATGACAGGGCATGAGCTGATATTCGGTCCATCATCTTGTTGCAGGATAAACCTCTAATATGCATTTCCGTAGAGTTTTTTTTCTCGTATAAGACAACACCTTTTTGTGACCAGTTACCAGTGACTAAACTTAATTAGAGAGGGCAAAAAAACTAAAAGGTCTAAACTGAAAGGTCGTCTACGCATTTGTGATACTCCTAGTGTTGCGGATGGCTGTCGGCGGCGACAATCACTCACCATTGGGGGAGAGTTCTAAAGGAAAGAGATCCAGGAGTTCCCATAACCAATAGAATAATTTTTATTTTAATAAAATGCGACTTTTAAAGCTGCGGGGTTAGAATGAACACCGTCGTCTTGTCACAAACATTTCGTTTTGGCCCGCATTAAAGTGTCAAATTCAAAAAACGTAGAACATTCATGCCAAACAAAACGTGACGACGGCGATAGACTATAGTACGTCATGAAACGTTAGCGAAGGAATGACATTGTTAGAAATTCGTAGAATAACGTGCCCGAAACTAAGATTTGAGAGACGAATTCGTTTTGGAAATGAAACGAACGTTCGTTTTGATTGCGATCGTCTTGTATGCCACGTTTCTAGAACTAATCATATTGTCAGTCGCGTTTCCCGTGTTTTATATTTATTTTTCACGTAATAGTAATTTGTTAAGTATTTCGTTTTAATAACGTTTTTGTTAATTTTTGCCTTTCTTGTTTTCTTTCTTCTTATTAAATTTTGTGTACTACGAATTAGTTTTTTTACTCCTCCAATTTTCGATCATCTGCAATGTTGAGTAACACGAATTGCTACTTATTTTGTTTATTTATTTTAAGACATTGAAAGACAAACAAGCAGACGGATTTTCTGATGGTAAGAAATTCACGCCGCCTAGAAACACCAAAGATGGTAAGGGTGCGTTGCCAACCTAGGGACGGAATATTAGGCTTCGAGAAAAAGTAAGTTTACCGGCTACCTTATCCTCCGAACCGGAACACGTCAACGGCAAGCAACGTTATGGCGGTGGGAATATGTAAGCCAATGACGTCAATCCGTGTGAGAGGCTGCAAACCTCTACCACCTAATCAGATGTCACGGTGCTAGTGACGGTAAACATAAGCTCGCCTTGTACGATATGCCTGACAGGAAGGCAGATGGTGTAGATAGAGGCTGCGATGTAGCACGGACAATTACTAGACTTCATTAGTGTACGTAGAATATGGGGATGGCTGTCAACTAACATATTATGTTATAGAGGAGTCTGATTCTGGCAAACTTTTAGAGCATACAAATCGTGGGCCGTTAGGTACTGGTGATTTTCGCAACTTATTTTTATTTTAGCACTTGCCCTGTGCTTGGGATAGTATTCTATATTTTTTTAGAAAAAGAAAAAATTTCGCCCCATATAGGATTTGAACCTGTAACCTTTCGTCTTAAGCCGACGAATGCTCTAACCAATTGAGCTACTGAGGATTCAAGTCCCGTGGTGAAATTTTTAATTCTTTTCTAACCCGTTAACGCGGGTAGTTATGTCCTATAGATACACAATTCTGAGTACCCATCAAATGAGTTCATCATTACAGATGAAATTCACATTTTAGAGTGGCCATAACTTTCGTTTCTTGCATCGTATTTTTATTTTTTAGCACTTGCCGTGCGTGGGATAAATTTCTATAAATTTTAAAGAAAGAAAAAATTTCGCCCTAGACAGGATTTGAACCTGTAACCTTTCGTCGCAAGCCGACGAATGCTCTAACCAATTGAGCTACTGAAGATGCAAGTCCCGTGGCGAAATTTTTAATTCCTTTCTAACCCGTTAACGCGGGTAGTTATGTCCTATAGATACACAATTCTGAATACCCACCAAATGAGTTCATCATTACAGATGAAATTCACATTTTAGAATGGCCATAACTTTCGTTTCTCGCAACGTATTTTTAATTTAGCACTTGCCCTGTGCTTGGGATAGTATTCTATAAATTTTTACACAGACGAAAGGTTACAGCGGGGCTAGAATGTACACTTTCGTCTCGGCACGATCGCGTCGTTTCGTCGGGACGATGCGTCTCCATTCAAAATGTCAACGTTTCTTATAACGCTAGAATAATCAAGATTTCAAGCGATGTCGTGCAGACGTTGAACAATGACCGGAATTGAATGGAAAAATGACGTACTATCGTCTATCGCCGACGTCACGTTTTATTTACGTTAGCTTAGACCTAACTTAAGTGGCTTCCGATTAGACAACGTAGACAATTTCACATTCTTTGCTTGCTATTCAAAATTCTTTTTAATCAGTTTTCTCCTAATTACCTTCGTAACTCATTTAAATTCTTATAATCTCCTGATTCGCCTTGTCGTTCAAATGTTCGTACTCTGTTGCGATATCCTTCTAGTCATTCTGCTGCATATTCCCATTCATTCACAGTCCATGCTGTAAGGTTGTGGAACTCCTTACCTTATGAAATTCGTGGCTGCGAAACTCTTGATTCTTTCAAGAAACATCTAAAAGAGTATTTCTTTGCCATAGCTTAGACTCTCAATTCGTTCATATAATTTTACTTTAGTTTTATGTTTAGTTTAATTTTGTTTATTTGTTTTGTTATTTTTTTAAGTACATGTGTTTTAGTTCATTAAATAGTATATACTTAGTAGTTTACTTATCTGTACACCAAGTCTACTTATTTCATTTATTACTTTCCTTTTACGGGTTGGCTGCAAGAAATTTCTTTTATTAGAGATAAGCTCGCCTTTTGTACTTTTTTTACTTTTAAGTATTTTCTTTGTAATATCAGTTGTGTACAATAAAGAGTTAACAATAATAATTAGTCTGTGCTTGATACGTACCTACCTAGATTCATAGTATCTATATTTATGTAGTCTGTGCTTGCTTGCTTGCTTTAGGGTGACAAATATTGACATCTACTTGACATCTGTGAATTGTGATTGACTTTAATAAATTACCTATATTTTGGAACAAAATAAATTAAAATAGTTACCTTTTGGCACAGATATGTAATGTAATGTAAATCTTACATTTACATATCTGTCTCTTTTGGTACCTAGTAGCTAATTTGTATAAACACAATTACAAAGACTGATATAGACTGTACAAGTATAGAACCTGTGTATAGTACAAGCCCTTCAGTGAAACTTTAGGATTTAGATACTAGCTTTATTGATACTGTTGTCTGTTCCTTACTTTATTATTTATTTATTAAAATTAATTTGTTTTTAAACAACATCTTGTCAGATACCCGATTATAATTTAGGAAAAAATATTAAACGGACTTAAATAGCGTAATTTGTGCGACTTTTTGCTCCTATTATGAAGGAAAAGAAACATAAACACAAGAAAGAACGAAAAGAAAAAAAGAAACGTCATAGAAGTGTGAGTTTGTAATTATACCCCACTTATTAAATTCCTATTTCTATGGTTTAAAACAACAATGTAAGGTACATTTGCCTATAGCAAAACAACTTTGTATGTGTTAAGTGTATATACCAACCTTCTCCTTGGTCGAGTGGCTAGCATACACGCCTAACTACATCGACCAACCGCGATGCTCGGGTTTGATTCCCGACGGGGTCAGGCATTTGTTTGCTGAATATTTAGATGTCTGCATTCCCGGGTCTAAGTGTTTATGAAATCAATTTTGGTATCTAAATAATTCTGTGTATTAGAATCGTTGACGAACTTCCATAATACAATTCAAGAATATAATTTTCTTACTTTTGGGTTAGATTCAATTTGTGTAACTTGTCCAGGGACATTTATTATATTATTCATTAAACTTAAATAACTTGACTTTATTGTTATAATGAATAGCTTTCAGGGTCCTCGAGTAAATCGGAAGGTGAAACATGGGTAGAAAAACCAGGTAATCGTGATGATTGGATGTCAATGACAGGAAAATTTAAAACTTATACGAAAGACGATGTGAAGCCAAAACAAGATGTAAAAGATAAAAAACATATAGATTCATACAATCCTTCAACAAGCACGAGAGAGCTTAATCCTTACTGGAAAGATGGAGGAACTGGAGTGCCATTATCTCCGGAGAGTTTTCGTAAATCAAGGCCATTTATTAAACCAGTGGATGACGGCTTTGGATACTCAAAATCTAGTTCTTCTAGGATTAATGAAAGTAATAAAAATACACAAAATAGTAAAAGCTATAATTGGCGAAAGGGTCAACGTGAATCGAGTGAAAGTGTCCATGAAAAACATACACAAAATGAGTCACAAACATCAGGAAGTTACAGTGAGCCAAAACCAAACACAGCAACAGAAAGATCTTCAAAATTATCTGGACAGAAACCTATGGATTCTACAAAGATGAATAAATTGGCTGCCAAACTTGTTAAAGCTGAAATACTTGGAGATGCTAAACTGGTAGCAGAATTAAAGCAAAAACTAGAAGCTGCTAGGGAATATATGAAAAATAATCCTGATGGTGAAGATGACAGTGTTTTACTCTTATCCACAACCAGCACTGGAAATAGTAGGCCACTGATACGTAATTCTGAAGGTGATTTTAAAGGTAGATCTGGTAAACGGAAAGTGGAAACACATGATTCCTCTGGAAGACTAAAATACTTTGGAAATGATGACAAATATGATTTGAAAGAAATGGTTTGTATTCAGTTTCTATCTATAATAATTTTTTAACATTTACAATATTACCTATACTTATTTTATTTTATAACATAGTAGGTATTATAAGGGGCATGCTCCTCTGGTTCGGTCATTCTACATGACAGAAGAAAGATTAACAAAGCAGGTATACAATGCAAATGTGGATGGATAAAGTTTCCAAAACAGACATGTTTGTATGAAAAGGATAATGAATGTGAAGGAAGCAAGACAGGTTTGTCAGGACCGTGAGGTATGGCAGTCAATACTCTCTGCCTACCTCTTAAGTAGGGAGTCAAAGTTATAAAATTTTCTTTGAAAATTATTTGTGGTTTATTTTTTATTTTAATACAAGATAGAAATACCATTATTTGTTTTCTATCTTGATATTATTCAATACCAGAAATTGAATGCAAGTGCTGGTCTGCACTTATTAGACATTCGGTTGAAATTCAGAGACCTTATAATTCAAAGTTGGTTATAGTTTCAGCAAGAAAAGTATGGCTCAAACTTTGATGATGATGCTCAGTTGGCAAAAGTTGCTAGTAAAAGTAAGAACCCAAATGATGACCTTGAAGATATATTCTTAGATGACATTTCAAAAAATAAAAAAACGAAAAGTGAAGATAAAGAGAGACAACAGGCAATACATCAACATAAGAAATTAGAGAAATCACTTAAAGGCTGTGAACACTGTATTGACTCAAAGAATATGCTAAAACATTTAATAATAAATTGTGGAAATAGAGTATATTTAGCACTACCAGCAAAACGGTCCTTAGTAAAGGGTCAATGTATAATTTCCACAATACAACATTCTTTATGTGTTACAGCTGTTGATGAAGATATCTGGGAAGAAATATTAGTAAGTTTTCAAAACAAAATTAAATTAGTCATTTCAAAGAAAAATTAAATTAGTCATTTGAATAATATAAATTTGGGATAAATGAAGCCTTTTTTACATTAACCCAGTAATTTAAATTTAATGATTAGTCAATTGGAATAGTATAGTACACTGTACAGTAAATTTTCACTGGCAAGTTTCTACTTGAGATAGTCATTAGCAATAACAATGTGAATATAAATTATAGCGGCTCGAATACCTGCTGAGTTTTAAACAGTTCTGATACTTTTCCTATCTTGCTTTAATTAATATCAAAAAATAAAAATACCACTCGGTAGTATTTTAAGCTTTAAAGTTCATCTATCTATTGTTTCGCCCTTGGATGACATAACTTTCTGCAGCCTGTTAAAAATATAATCTGAATGTGCCCTACAAATAATTTTTAATTTGTTATCATGTTTATTTAACATACCTCTATAAAAATACATAATTCTATTATTTTTAATTATTCTGTGATTATTCAAAAGTACCAACAGTGGTTGGTTTGCTACAAAATAGATATGTTTGAACCAACTACTTAACAAAATGGATGGTCTCCATGAGTGGTAAGTTTATTACCTCTACTGTTTATGTTCAAGTGGAAACATACCAGTCAATACTGAATGCACTATACCACCCTTGTGTTACTTACCACCAAATTTTTTAATATTTGCCTTTCTAGTTAGAAGGTTATTGATAAAATTATGAGAGGCACAATCTCTCAATTTCATGTCTTGCTGATTCACATTTTTCAACATAACTGTTTATAGACAACTAGCTGCTGTTAAAATTTTAAGATAAAATGTAGGCTATATCACAGATCACTATCCAAAGTTTCATCTATTTTTTTGTAAATATTAATATCAATTCAGCAATTTTGCCGTCAAAACTGAACATACACTTGCTCTTTTCTAATTTCACCTCAGATAAATAATAGGAATACGTTATTGTGTTTACAGTTTTATCCGCACTTCGGCAAATCCTGTGAAATTAAACTGTATAGCAAGTTATGGAAACCTCTAACAGATTTTTTTTCGAAATTTTAGAAATATGCATTTCGTCTCTGAGGTCTAACCGTCCGTCTTCGTAATTACTTCTTGAGATCTTGGGTTCTATTTCCGGTCCGGGCAACAAAAAGAAAATGTGAAGTTTCAATTTTCTACTAAAAGTAACATTGCCACTTGCC
>NJDD01003072.1:30016-60136 GCA_002245505.1 Calephelis nemesis
ACCTTCTGAAAATGGTTCTACTTTTCAGAGCTTGACGCTGAGCGCTAGCTGATCTTCTCCCTTGCGTCTTACCATCAACACAACCCTGAGTTTCATCTTTGAATTTTAAGGGATTACAATGCTGACATTTTTTAATCATTTTTCCAATTAATATTAAAGGAGGATTTATATACTGTAACATGTGGTCATATATGAGTTCTGCATTAACAAAAACATTCCTATTAAACCATCTGAAAATTATTCTACTTTGAGCTTGACGCTGAGCGCTAGCTGATCTTCTCCCTTGCGTCTGTGAAAATATCTCCAAATCCCTCAAAGACACTTAACGGTCAGCCTGTTCCGCAAGTCTGTTGAGTCTGAGTATGGAATGACCATTAAAACACTATTCTTGCCAACAAAAAACGATTTTCCATACGAACATTCATTACCTCTTTTTACCCATTCTCCCTCATTTTCTTGTGATAAAAAGAAGCCTATATTCTTTCGTTTATCATAAGGTGTTTAAATACAAAGTTTCACTGTTACAGCTTTAAAAATGACGAATTTCCATATGAACACTCATCCCCTATTTTTACCCATTTTCCCTTATTTTTGCAATGAAAAGTAGTCTATGTTGTTCCTCAGAGTCTATCCTATCTGTACCAAATTTCATTAAAATTGGTTCACTGGTTTAGGCGTGAAAGCGTAACAGACAGACAGACAGAGTTACTGTCGCATTTATAATATTAATATAGTAGGGATATCTTTGTGTGTTTTTCGTTAATGGTAAACTGATGTACGTAGTCAATTTTTATGGACTTAAGGTAAAAATTACTGTTAAATATTTTTCCTACGTAAATTGTGCAACCCCCGTTCATCCTCATAGGGGTTGATTTTCAAAAAACGCTTAGATATGTATCTCATAATGTGTATTGCATTATTTCAGTGTCACGCAAAATATTTCAATAGAATTAAATTTCCCATACAAACTTAGCCACCTCCTTTAACCCTTAATGGGTCAATTTCGAAAAATCCTGAACTACGTGTTTCATCATTTGTACTAAAAAGCATTAATTCAAAGTTTCATGCAAAAATGTGCAATAAAAATATTTTTCTCATACATACTTTGCCACCCCTTTTAACCCATTTAGGGGTTGAATTTCCAAAAAATAATATGCCTATGTCCTTCTCATGAATGCAAACTATCTACATACCAAATTTCAGCAAAATCGATTGGGTGGTTTAGGCGTGAAAAGGTAACAGACAGACAGAGTTACTTTCGCATTTATCATATTAGTGTGGATTATTAAATTACGAACGTAAATACAATTTAGATAAAAAATTTCGCGCTGAAAAGTACGTTTTTATTAGCTAGTGAGCTCCGATAAATGCGTGCGATCGCTGCAAATTACAAAGTCCTATGAAAAAGGCGCGTGCTTAGTCGCGCTATTTATAGACATAGGCATGTCCCTATATTTTAAACCTGTAATATCTCCGAAACTATTCTTTTAATTTACATGCTGTGAATGGCTATATTGTTCTATATTAAATGTAAAATTTATTTAAGATACTTAATTAGATAAGGATTAATGCTGTATTGCTTTAAATCGCTTCGTAAATAAGCCATTATTTTTCGTAAAAAGTAAAGGATAAAAATTGGTTATTGTAGGTTATCCCTAAGAGATAAACATATACCATCGCGAACTTTTTTTTTTAGACCTTTTAAAGGTAAACAATACTTAGTACATTATTTTGATCTATCTCGTAAAGTTCAGCCAGCGTTTGCAATGCAAGCGCAAACAAATATGTTTATTTACGACTTCGCATTAGAAATCTTGAAATGATCAGCGGTTCTCTAATATATGAAGAATGTTATTTTACATATAAATCTTCCTCTTGAATCACTCTACTTATTAAAAAAAAAAACGCATCAAAATCCGTTGCGTAGTTTTAAAGATATAAACATACATACATACAGACAGACGCGGAAAGCGACTTTGCTTTATACTATGGTATAGATTTGTATTAAATATGTATCTGCATCTGATGTAAATTGTTGGTGATTTGTAATTTCTAATTATGAATGTAGGAAAAAATATATAAATAGATAACATAAGAAGTATAGCAGATCAATCTAGATGTCCTAATTGTTTCAGAACTTTAGAAATATGGTGACACAATTCTTCAATTCAAAAAATCAAGATGTGATATTTTTTGAAACAGCAACAAAGATGCATAGGTATCAACACATGGTTATCAATTGTGTGCCTTTACCAAGAGATGTTGGAGATATGGCTTCAATATATTTTAAGAAAGCTCTACTAGAATGTGAAGCTGAATGGTCAATGAATAAGAAAGTGATTGACTTAAAAGGAAAAAATATTAGAAAATGTGTTCCAAAAGGTTTGCCTTATTTTTGGATCGATTTTGGTATGGATCCAGGGTTCGCTCACGTTATTGAAGAGCAACAATTATTTCCTAGGAACTTTGCAGAGGTAAATATTTTTAATCCTAATCTAATTAGCATAACATCCAATGATTGTACCCTATGGCCAGAAGTTTCATAAAAATCTTCATTTTGTAAATGTAAAGAATTTTCTGATTGTTTGCTTCCATCTCTGATAATAACTATGGAGATATTTTAACATTTAGGTCATTCTTGTTTGGACTAGGCGTAATAAAATAGGTTTGAGAGAAAAGTCTGGCCTCGATTTGTTCAATTCTTAATTATTACTTAATATTTTTTTTAAATATCTAATGTTACAATGCAATACATTACAAGGAGCATGTTGTAATTTAAGAAAAAATAAAATGGCAAGACCTTTTCATGAATGTCTGGCAATACTGATAAAATTTACACTATTAATTGATAAAGTTGCTAATTTGTTTGTACGTCTTTGATAAATATATTATGGCAATCTTTTGTAAAGCCATAATGATCAAGATTCCTCATTGTTTTCTGAAAGTGTGCTCTAAGAATCTTCATCTTCTATAAATTTGTGAAGGTTGTTCACTTTTAAAGGATCTCAAGCCAGTGTAACTAATATTTAAAATATATATAAATTTAGTGTATTGTTATGTGAATTTTGTTTTAGGAAATCATAGGAGGTATGTTGGATCTGGATCATGGTTTATGGAAAAATCCTCAAAAAGAATATGGAGATGTACAAAGAAAGAAAGTTTCAGAATTTTTAAAAGAATGGAAACCTTTTGAATTTTTTTTTAAAGAAACAGTTTTTTTAAATAAAACACAAAAATAGACACTAAATAATAAATATATTTTTCATTTTTCTTTTTGGTCCTCTTTCAACATTTCGTCTATTAACCTTTGTCTTTCTGCAGCTTGTCTCATTTTTGTTAAAACTAGAGATTCATAATCTCTGTCTGAGACCAATGAACTTTGTGCTGCCATCTTTGTGGTTAATATGGGCCTATCTTGAAGCCATTTCAATGTAAGTGGATTTTCTGGCAAACCTAAAATGCAAGTAAAGCATTATTGTTTTTTTAAATTTTTAAACAAATTACCAAATATGATAGAATATGACGAAATTTGAAGGCAGCACTGTTGTATTTGATTTGTTGTTTTGGAAGACTTCTTCTAAGAAAAGTATACAACTAAATAGGCTAACTGCTTCTCTGCAAAACAGCTTGTATAATTCAAGCATCTGTTTGTTACTATCTCAATGATTGTTATGCTATGCACAGAAATTGCCTACTCTGACAACTATTCCTGCCATTAGAAGGTAGTGCAATTAGATGGTAAAATTGAAAATCAGAAGACAGTGAAGCTACACATGAGGGTTAATATTCAAGCTTTAGTTTGCAAAATTTTTGTTATAATTCAGTATTTTACTATAAAAAAGGTAGGTTGTGAATGCTCATTTATACAAGCAGAATAATAGTTTATTATTTTGATGGAAAGTTTAACCAAAAATTATGAAGTCTAAAAACCATTTAGGAATGAAAATTCAGATAACCATTTAAAATTTTCGCTGACAAAATGCTTTCAATTTAGGGATTCAGGTCTTGTTAGAGTATAATCTCTTAGAAATAAGAAGCTTAATAAAAGAGAAACGGAATAGTGGCCTCCACTATGTTATAGAAAAAGTACTAACTTATGTGGTTTAAGATATATTTCTATACTTTAGAAAATTTCCACAGCAACCAAAGAATAATTTTGACTGACCGACTTATTTTCCTTCGACTTATTTCCTTCAGAAATTCAGAAAAGTCATATGCCACCAAAAATCTACTAACATATGTTTAGATCCCAACAAGGGCTGGCTATACTACTTATACTACTTGGTATGGATTTGTATGTATTCCTATATTATTATGTACTTTTATTTTAGGCAAACATTTATAACACAATCATATAAATAGCTTTACTTAAGGGCTAAACCAATTATTATAATTTATATAATAAAGAGAAGCAACTACCTTTTTCAAATTCAATTGCCATTTCTGAAGCTTCTTTTGAACTAAATTCAACTAAAGCACTACCATTTTTCTTTGAAGAAATTATCAGAGCAACTATGTCACCATATTTCTTCAAAAATCTTTTTAATTTCTCTTCATTATATCCACCATTATCAGGGTCAGATTTCTCAGCTTTCCAAGATATTTTTATTCTGTTAAGACTTGAATCCCATACTGTTTCATTAAGATTACTTATAGTTTTGTTAATTTCTTCTCGCATTCTTCTTTGTTCTTCTTGTAACAGTTGACTACCCTCTTTCCGTAAACGTTCAATTTCTGCAGCCAACTTTTGTTCATCTGATAACTTTATTTTAGTACCAGACGCAGCTTCTTTTTCCCTCCTTTCCAGATCTTCTTTAAGCTTTTGTCGTTTACTGTCTAATTCCTGATGCCTTAATTTAGCTGCTGCTTTTGCTTTTAATACTTTGTCATATGCAGCACGAGCTGAAACATCTGTAAGGATTTCTAAGGCCTCTGACAGTTGGTGAAATGTCTCTGCAGCTTTAGGGTCATCTGGATTTTTATCTGGATGGCATTGTAAAGCTTTTTTACGGTATGCTTTTTTGATCTGCAAGTTATATTTGTATGAACTTAAACTCAAACACTAGAAAACTAAAAAAGTCAGTCACAAAAGTATCAAAAATAATACATATTAGTGTCTTATTGATAAACGTGGAGTCATGTAGGAGTAAAATTAAGCTGATAATATAGTCTGTATTATATTGCAATAAAGACTATAATACCAGGTTAAACCTTGGAGTAATTTACTCCGCGTTTATTAATAATGATTTAAATACCTCTGATTCAGTAGCAGACAACTGGATGCCAAGAATGCCATATAAATCCAGATCTCCTATATCTTTTTTCGTCATGTTTAATACAGAAGTTTGATCCTTAAATCTAAAAGTTGGTTAAAATAACTGATTAAAGATTTTTGTTAAGTTTTTGTTTGTTTATAAATTCACCCATTTAATTTAGATAAATTGTTAAAACAAAAGTAAAGTACTTGTACGTCTTTCTAATTATTGGTATTGGTAAAATTAACAATTTAATACATGAGTTTATAATTTGTGATTCAATTCACAAAAAAATAACAAATTTACCATTACCATAAAATGACAAATATTAGGATTGAGTTAAAAATATCGATATATCAAAATATCGATATTTTTTCAATAAATAATCGATAATTATCGTCGATATTTTAAATCTTGATATATCAAAAATCGATATTTTTTTCCGGATATCAAATTTGATATTTATTTATGAGCTCTCGTTCCACTTCAGTTCTCGATTAAGACCGCATTCGCAAACCAAGTCGATTAGTACCTGACAGTAGTCTGTGTCAGTCGCACATTAATATTTTGCATTTAATGCTATCCTTTACTTTAAGGAACAGAAACAGCTCCATATCTGTCTATCTCTATCTCTGAAATGGTTTACGCATTTAAACTATCGTATAGCACGTTCTCGCTTACTCTCGGCTCAGTGAATCGGTATTTTAGTCGTTCGAAAATGAATCTTAAAACTAGTGAGCTAGAGATATGATTGGAAATGGGGTGAGCCGAAGAGCTTATCTTTCACTTGCACGGATTGCTAATATTTCGATATATATCGATATTTTTACACGATAATCGATAAATATCGATAGCTTTAAATAATATCGATATATCAAATATCGATATATTTCTTTCATTTGCCCATCCCTAACAAATATATTAACAAAGAATATAAATACTCTCAAGAGAAGAAGCGTATCTCTCTTTATAAAAAGTGCAACCACGGCTTTCTACAAGTATACTCCAACGCCGTTGCGGCTTTGTGATGTAAACTTTTAAAAGCGCGGGAATTTTAAATTCTCAGATTGTTTTGAATACCGCACCTTGTTTTTTAGAGTAGCTATCAGGAAAATCTATCAATTTGAACTAAGTTTAAATCCTGACTTATACAATAAAACTGCGAGAAAACTAAAATTTTCTTTATATTTTGGTAGACAGCTAGAATTTGTCATAGATGTTCCTGCTAACTTACTCTTTAATTTGTTTCGGATTAAGGAAAACAATAAAACACTGTTTTACATAGACCATACCAAAGTATTTGTGATGTATCTATATAAAATATAAAAAAACTACCTCAGGATAGAACGTGCTGCTTATCTCAATAATTAATATTGCTTACAACTAAAATTTCATTTTACGTCAGCGTTTAGCTAAAAACCAGACCAAAATTAGTTAATTCTCTAAATGAAGTTTTCAGTAATGATATAATACATTATACTCACCACCCACATACACTTCCATCATCATGATCGTGATACAATATATTCTAGAATATGTCAGAATGTGGTAAACTAAACTAAATGATTTCACTGAAATGAAATGAATAATATTTATTTAGGTAACGGAATATAGGTATACATATAGCGCATTTTTTTTTTGCAAAAGCGGATATTTTTGTGCTTTACTTAATTAAAAAAAATAGTATTATTTGCTCTATCAAGCATAAACTAAATCTAGCTCGTCAGGAGAAGATATGGCAAAATGAAAACCCTTGCAACTTTGAACTGCCGCCACATCTTGGCAAGGAGAAGAAGAAGCGGCGACAAAATGTCTTCCTGTTATAGGTATGGAGGCTTGGATTTAAAATCGATGTACCAATTCACTTCCGAAAAGATCTTTTTTACTTCAGAAAATAAACTAACATATTAGGTACGTGAACTCATACTCGTAGCGTATTTTTGCATCTTCGTGGGTCAGGAAAATTTGAATTGACTACGTTTAAAAGTTTATTATTTTTACAGTAAACGTTGCTGTGTCTTGCAGCTTAAACTTCAAAAGAATTTCATCTGAAAAAGATTAAGCGACTATTGAGACATCTCAATCACTAGCCGCTGTGTAATTTTTGACCATAAATTGAGATATCAGCTATCCTGTCTTTCAAGTAGGATCAAACTGCACTGTGTACACGGTGTGCAAATTGGATTAAAATCAGTTTAGTAGTGTAGTATTCCATCGCGGACAAACAACGTAACACATAATTTGTATATTAAATTTGGAGCAAAATAAATAACTCATTTTGCAACTGGCTCAGCTGGTTAACATACGGAGTCGGTTTTAACTACGTCTTTTTCTCGGTAGAATATTTATTGATATGAATATTATTAAAGAGTGGGAGATAGACGCAAGGCATTCGCCGCTCCGGCGGGCCTCTCTCTCGTTCGGTGTCTCATCGTAACGGTACCGAACGTTACACTTTTTCATGAGTGACTCCGAGCCGCAACCTAATTGACGTCACGTCAAAATGTTTAAATTTATGTTAATTCTTTAAATTATTCTCTGTACAATGGTAATGAAACCGGTCAATGAGGTGTTTTGTAGTACATTATCATGTACATATTAGTATATTTAAATTGTAACCGAACGGTTTTTTCTGTACGAACCGAACGAAATGCAATCTATAGGGTTACTCTTGAATCTCGATATCATGCGAATTGGAATTGGAATGGAAAGAAAATGCAAATTTAAATAATTGAATTTTTGTTGTATTTTGTTTTCAGGACTCTTCGCGAGTGAATTGAATGAGAAATCAAGTGGAAAGTGGGTTTTTTTTTGGTCACTTGCGTCTTTTTTTCATATTTCGTTACACACCGCATAAGAAGTTATGAGCAACTTACCATAACGAGCGATGAAAATTTCAAGAATTTTCAATTCCTTATTCAACGGAAGTAAATAAACTTCTATTTGACAATAAAAATATGTTTAAAAAGGTATGTACTTAGTGCGTTTCTTAAATTTCATTTTCGATTCTTAGCTTAACTAGTACCTAGTGAATAGTGATACAGAGTAAATATACCGAATGTCACCAACATTCCGTAACTGCCGATATTTTGGCAAATAATGCATCAAGTGAGTATATTTTTAACATGTAGGTTGATTTTACGTACTACGTGATGCTTTTTTTATGGTAAGACTGCAAACAATGACACGGCTACGGTGGTAGTTTACGGTAGACAGGGATAAATTAATTTATTTTCTAAAAATTGTTTGTATTAATAAATAATCATGTACCTAATTAATACAATAAACAGTGTGTAAATAGTAGGTAAATAATTAAATTAACTAATTGATTAATATCTAACACCTAAATAATTTTGTAACATCTTTGTAACACTCATATTCCGCAAATAAATATTTTTTCTTTTCTTTCTTTCATCATAACTAAAAAGATACGGAATCAGCCCCTTGAGCAGATTTTCTAATTAGAAATTCAGATTTGGAGTTCCGTGAGACACACGAACAGATAAGACCCCGTCGTCACCGTGGCGTCATCAAAATGTTCCTTTATGGACAGTTACTTTACTCTTTGTCAAAATGTTCGACTGACTAATCCTCTGGAAAATGTCAACAAAATATCTAGGGGTTACTCTTTACAGTAATAAGTATGTCGTTCGGACAGCACTTTACGAGTCACAAATATAGCTAAGTTGCTTCCTACTTAGTTGCCTCTATTATCTATCGCATCTACTATCGGATCACACCGATTCGATAACGATCGAAAATGCAAGCCTCCCTCCCAAACGCAATATAACAAGCAACACCACACTTTACCGTTACCTCCGGTCTCGGCGATAAAAAACTCTATTTCGGCCAGCACCAAACGCCGAGCGCCGAGGTGCCCAGTAACCATAATGAGCACCAAGTCGAGATACGGTCTTCTGGTAGATAGCCCTTGTTGCTGGCGATGTAGGCAACAGTCTAATCCATTTAAATAATAATATCTCAGGCTGATCACTCTACTTAGTCCACAAAGCCCGGCAAAGTTGTAAAAACCGCGAAGTTATCAACATGATAGACAATCAATAAAAACAAAAGGATCTCAACATTTGGTACTCGATAAACCGCCTTTATTCGACATAAAAAAATCCGTTCATGTGTATGTGTGTTCCGGCTGAATCAAAATGTACGCCAGCCCTGCGTCTGGTATGACGTCATTAAGTTTTTTCTATTCTTACGACCCCTAAAAAACTGATGTTAGGTTTATTTTCCGATTGGAAAAAAAGAAGTATAAGCGAAGAGCAATTAAGCGTCAGAACACTAAGAACACAGAACTAAAAGCTAAATTAATTATTATTAAGTCGTCCAGACGACTCGTCCTATAAAGTCATGTCTGGGATCTGAAGTAAAACGGCAGCCTCCTTATTTACTCACTCATTTAGTGAGATTCGCTTAGAATGAGGGGATAGTCTATTTTTTTCATGAATACTTCACATATGAACTTTAACTAAGCAAAATTGCAAAAGATGCAACCAAAATTTGGTAGTTTTGGCTCATTACAAACATGAAATTCAATAATTACAAAAAAACTGCAGCTAATTTTCTTTTGATGGTGCTAAACTCCCGATATAATACATATTTTCTTAGTCATTGTCAAAACTCACCTTAGATTCTAATAAACATGGGAACACTCTTTAGTTAAATGATAAAAAGTAAAAGACTTAGAGAGCCAAGCCCACACCCCCAACTCCATGCCTTTCGGGGGGGCTGATTATGTTTCTCAGTTGCCAATTAAAACGGAAAAGTGTACATCAATTAATAGTTGTCAAATGACATTTTTATATTTGCTATCTCCAGTGACCAACAGAAATTCAATAGAGATAGCAAACACAAATGACGCCATTTGATGTACGCTTTTCCATTTTGAGTTGGCAACTGAGATACATAATCAGCACCCAGGTTCTGGGTTCTTATCAAATTCATTTCATCATAATAAAATTGAATTCCTATCTTCTTTGCTCATGACATCACGCGCTAGTGGATAGACTGTCTATGCTGATTCTTTTTTGTTGGCTCAGGTATTGCCATGAGAAGGTGAACATTATATAAAAAAATATACATAGGGCTTATAGTATAGGACAGAACAACGATTGTCGGTTCAGCTAGAATTTATGCTAAAGCTTCCTCTATTATTTAACGGAGCCACTGCTTTTGCTGTAAGTGAGAGAAAAAAAAAGTTTTGTTTGAGGTAAAATACCTATATAAATTTTATACATTTTTTTAAATTTTGGAATAAACGTTACCTTTTACCACAAGCCAAGTTTAAAAAGAAAATTAATAGTTTGTTTTGGTGCCATCTTGAATGAAGATGGTCGTAATTTTTTTACAATTATTGAATTTAGTGTAAATTATGAGTAAAATTAGTTAATTTAGAACTTTTTTATTACTTAATTACTTTAATTTTGTTCAGTGAAAGTGCACATATGAAATAATCATAAAGAAATTAGAATATCGTGAATTTACTCGCTGCCACCAAATCTTCCAAAGTGAGCTTGTGTAAAGAGACCACCGCTTTACTCAAGAGCCTGACGTGACTTTGTAAATAGTGACTAATAACTGTATAAGAATAATTAATACGGAAGACATGCGACTAATGACGAAATATTTAATACGGAAGGCGTGGCAGCATGGCCTAAAGGTCTTAGCCGGCCCTAGAAAAGGGAAAATTAACTTTAAAAATAGGAGTTTTGGCGCCATCGTGAATGAAGATGGTCGTAATTTTTTCACAATTATTGAATTTAGTGTAAAATATGAGTACAATTGGTTAATTTAGGTGGGAATCAGTTTAATTTTGTTCAGTGAAATTGCACAAATGAAATAATCTTGAAGAAATCAGTGTTTCGTGAATTTCCTCGCTGCCGCCAAATCTTATAGACGAGCTGGTGTAACGAAACCACCGCTTTACTCAAGACCCAGACGTGACTTTGTAAATATTGACTAATGACTGAAATAAATAATGAATACGGAAGACATGAATTGAAAATAATATATAACAGGAAAAAGATTTATTCTACGGAAGATGTGGCTGTATGGACTTAGATTCTTTCCCCGACGGGATGAAATAAAAAAAATAAAAAAGGGGAAAAATAGTTTTAAATCTGTTTATTAAAAATATAAGATTTTATCGCATAATAAGCTATTTGTTGCATTATTTATTACTTTCGCATGGTTAGTACGTTAAACACGTAATAAAATGCTTGCAAGACGAATTGGTAGGTTTTGTTTTGATATTTTTAAGTTAAATACATGTTTTTTAACGTTTAAACGAATGTTTATGTTTTTAGGACGACCCTTCATAAACAACTTTACTTTAGCTCGATCTAATGCAACAGACTTGCAATTAAAAACATCAGAAAATGTTCAAAGTGGTAAGTAAGAAATTTTAAATATAACTTTTTAAGATGTCTCATGACATAACCTAAACATCATAATTTAACCATTCTTATGAAAGGAATTGTGACAAAAATAGTTGGGTGTTAACCTTGCCTGTATAATTTTGTATATCATAAAATAGGTATGTCCCTTTTTATGTAGTTGAAAATTGATCTGTCTCTATAAAGAGTATGGGATTCAAGAATATGTAATATAATTTCAATGAGAAAGGAATCACTCTGTAATAAATTACTAATAGTGCTCCAAAAATAAATCAAGTTTTCTAGATTGTGATATGTATTCTTTACTATGACTTAATACTAATAGATGCATTACTCTGCAACAAATGGGTGTTTCATATATTTTATTGAATCAGGCGTTACTTTGCGGAAATCCATTGTAACAGATGTAAAATAAGCCTTCATTTTGCTAATTTCGCGTAAGCGGGTGTTTCATAGTATCTCTTGTAGTGTATAGAATATGTCTATTGATGGGTTCAAAGTATAGTGCATATCTCCCTCGATATTTTTTTCTCTTTCATTCTTATGTAAAACAAAGGTACATATCTGACCCATGCATATTGGTCGCTAAATATCGGTATTTCTATTTCATTTATATCTATACACTACAATACTACAAATGGCATTTTCGAGATGGATTCTTTATTTGTTTTGTTTTAAATAGTTAAAGATCGTTACATGTCCACATGATGCCAGACTGCTCAAAACTATAGGCCATTTAATTGGCTGGCAATTACTGTCCGTTTTGGTCTCCAAAACAAAAACGCCGGCAACGTATCTGCCCCTTTAGAAATATCTAAGATCCTTATTAACATTTCTATGCTAGGTACTGGAATGCTTCTGCACTCAAATGTGTTAGATAAATTTTGATCTGATTTGCATTATTTAAGAATAGTGGAAACTTACCTATAATCATGTTCTTTCAAACTCAGTCGAGTTGGAATTAAGATATCTTCAATTGGTTTCCTATGGCCATAAAAATCAATAGTAGCAAACTTCAGCAATGTATTTTAATGTCACTTTCACTTTATCACATAAGGTTGGATAAACAAAAATGGTGAAAAGTGGACATCATTTGAAAATACTTCCGGGAAAATTGGACTTAGAAGCCAGCCACATTTTCAGCTTTTTTGTTTGTCCAGCTGTGCTTCTAACAACCTGTATACTAACAATATTTGTTAATTCAATATTCATAGTTAGATGAGGACAATAGATGTCAGTTCAGCTAGTTATTTATATTAATTAACTAGCTGCGCCCCGCGGTTTCACCCGCGTAAGTCCCAATCCCGCGGGAACTCCGGGATAAAAAGTAGCCTATATGTTATTCTGGGTCTTCAGCTACCTACATACCAAATTTCATTGTAATCGGCTTTGTAGTTTTTGCGTGAAAGAGTAACAAACATCCATACAAACTTTCGCATTTATAATATTAATAGGATATTTTGGCACAAGTCTTAATTTTCGTACTTGTGATACTTTGCTGCAAAGGCCTATCCATTAGGACATTTGCATAAAATAATCTTATTATTTTCTAGAAATTTTATGGGGTTTTAGGCTATGTTTCTCTGTTTACATCATTCTAAGGCTATTGAAACTAACATTTTAATATGATTGTATCACAGTTTTAATTTTCTTCTTTAACTTTTGCAATAAGTGAAATCAGTACTCTAATATCCAACAGTGAAGTCTCAACATATTGCCAATGATTAATCATTTGTAATGAGAATTGTTTTTTTTATTTCCAGATACTCTTAATAATCCATTAGATCACCCTGATTACTTCCAAGTCCATAACTTATTTACTGTCAAGGACTTGTTCGATGCACGAGTACATTTTGGTCACAAAGAAGGCTCTCTTAATGAACATATGAAACCATATTTGTATGGGTCAAGACAAGGACATTTAATTTTTGATTTGGATAAAACTGCTGAACACCTGCGCAGAGCTTTAAACTTTACTGCCCATATTGCTTACAGAGGAGGCATTATTTGTTTCTTTAATCGGAATGCACTTAATGCACATTTAGTAGAGAAAACCGCTAAGGAATGTGGGGAGTATGCACATACAAGGTTTTGGAGGGGTGGTATTTTTACAAATGCTAATCATCAGTTTGGTGCAGTTACAAGATTGCCTGATCTATGTATATTTTTGAATACCCAAAATAATATCTTAAGTCAACACACAGCTGTCAGAGATAGTGCAAAAATGTTAATACCAACAGTGGGTATAGTTGATACTAATTGTAGTCCAAATTTAATAACATACCCTGTACCTGGCAACGATGATACACCTGTTGCTATTGAACTTTATTGTAAATTATTTAAATCAGCCATAGCTAGAGGAAAAGAAGCAAGAATGAAATTTTTGCAGGAGAATAACTAAATGAAACCAACATTTGCATAAATAGCATTTGATTTAACATAACATTTGTATAGAGTATTAGTATTACAATTTAATAAAACAATACAACAACAAAATAAGCATTTTATTTAAAAATAAATCCTTTATATTTATAACATGGTATGCAACATATAAACATTTTGCTATAGCTAATTAAGATTTAACGGAATGTTTGCACTATTTTCAACTTGATTTAAACTTTTTACTTATATTTTTGAAGTACTAAAATTATACATAAAATAGAACAATAGTAGAATTTTACAATGACATGCCTGGATGGTAATACCTGAATGGTGCTTTACTGTCCAAGTTTTGTTTGGTTCAGGTTGTTTTTAATATTCTTATGTCATATACTGTGACTAACTCAATATACAAATATTTTTTGGTATTTTATTCAAGTCAGTTTACCTTAAAGTGTCTCTAAATATATACTTTTTTTTTACTTTAGTTTAACAAATTCTATTTTTATATCATTGCAAAAACAAGTAAGTTTTACTGAATGTAAACAAAAGGTACACATTAATAATTTACACAATATTATTATTATTAATTAGTTTGTCTCATATTACATTACTTTGATGACTTACTTGTTTGAACCCACAGTTTTTCTAATTTTATTGATTAATATACCAATAAAACATTTTTTGTATCTATTGATGTCCGATTTTATAGTTTCGTTCAACATTTAAGGAAAGCACAAATCTCCAGGGACTCATCACATTCATATGTAATTTATAGTAAAATGCAATGTGATGTACAAATTCCCTGAAAATGGGGAAAAATGCCGGTAAATGAAAACACCGTTTCAGCATTTTGCGCAATTTGACAGTGAACAATGATTAAGGAGGTGTCACTATGAAAGGAAGCAAGGAGCATGTAGAAAGGCTTAAAGGAAATATGGCATACAGTTTTGTATTATGTAAATTCGTTTATCCCAAGAGAACTTTACGCATCATGTGTGAATGTGGCTTGCTGTCCACTTCTCGACTTTCCCAACTGCCGGTAATGCACTTGGAACTGCATAAATATTGTAGCAGCGGTATACGGTAGCGACCGCAAAAGTCCACGAATTTGATGTGTTCTACACGATTGTCGAAGAATACACCTGGAACAGAATTTTTTATATTCGTCATTTTCTTATCCTCATTCCGTTGCTGGGATTCAGCGCAGTGTGCTTTATTCTCTGTTTTGTAACTAATGTATAAAGAGGGAGAGGATTTTTATTTCACCATACTTTGTGGGCAAACAAATTGCTCGGTCTGAGAGTGAATTATTTATAAGAAAGGAGTCTCCTAAACACCAACATCAAATACTATCTTCTGGGGGGCTAAACTTTGAATTGGTGCACCATTCTGTAGTTTTACTCTTGTAAAACTAAATTGGAAATTGGAATCATATATGCCATTTTAGGTACTTCTGAACACAAGTAAGTCAGATGTATATTCTGGAAAGGAGCCCGGACCTAAAAACCATCTTTACGCCCATATCCTCGAAGAGGTACGCAGAGGCACAAACAGGTCACCCACGACTAGCCGAAGAAACTAAGTCCCACAATGTGATAGGTGGCAAGCCTATCGTCAACCGGGCACATATCCAATCACGAGCAACATTTTTTTCATCACAAAATTTAAAAACCACATTTTGCTTTAATTGTCCGACCCGGGAATCGAACCCGGGACCTCATGAAGTCAAGTCCAACACCTAGACAGCTAGACCACAAAGGCGTTAACCAACATGTGGAGAGTATTTAGGGATTTTAACGCTAATTCCTTTTGATCTACCTGCATGCTGTACCTATAAATATTCAATTTTCTATCAACTCCTATTTTAGTACATAGAAATAGAGGGCAATGCTTTAGTATGACACAATTTTATACATGTCTCCTATTTGTGGAAACTTATCCTGAGCATAGGAAAACTACTGTTATATTAAGTTGTACCTATTAAGAGCACTCGACATCTATTTGTTGACCCATTAAGATATGACTCTTAATACAGCTTATCATTGATGACAGTAATTTTTTTTAATTAACTACGTTAGGTATTTCTACCAAGTTCCAGACATGCTGCAAAATGGCGCAATTAATTTATACACAGTAAAATTGCGAAGCTATGCTAATCTGATAGGGCAACATTGTACAATTCTTTAACTGCGTAGTTTAAGTAATTCTAATATGGCAACATAGTAGTTCTAATTTGGTTTCGATGAAAGCTATCTGAACTCGTTATTATTTATCAAGGTATATGTGCCTCGGGTATACAAATATAATGAATATAACATCAATTGAATACCAGTTTGACTGAATATTGAGGATCCACTCTAAGACGATATTATAGATCCACGATTTTTGACGTCGAGCCTCAGAAGAGAGTGTGACTCTACTTTTTCACACGGCTTTTCTGATGATATGAGACAACCTTGACTCATAGACACTAAAGATGTTATAGGTGTGTCGCTGTTATGTAATCGGGTTGTCCTTACTACCAATGTCCAAGTATATCGATTATTGTACCCTCCGAACCTGACGCTGTCATTATAGCGGCTGGAATATGTAGTACACAGCATCCTACCGGTCTCGTTTGTAATGAACCATTCCTATTTAGGGTGATAACCTATTTAATAACCTATGGTCGTCTATTACGAGTTACGCGTCAGGAAAGCAAATGATCAATTTGATACAGTGAACGTGGACCAAGACTTTTTTTTGAATGACTAATTTGTTGCTAATCTCGCGATCTTATGCAACTTCACCGAGATTTGTGGGCCGACCAGAGTGCTCAGCCCGAGACATCATTATTTAAATGCATGGGCTGTTACCTACAACGCCAGCACCAAGGGCTGTCTCCCGGGAGACCGTACCTCGACTTGGTGCTGCGTTCTGGTTACTGGGTGGATTGGAAGAAGGAATATTGGCGGCGGCTAGAATTGGGCGCAAGAGAGGTCTTCGTCGCCGAGACCGGTGGCGACGGTGTCGTGTGGTGTTGTTGTATTGTGAGTTTGTCGTGTTCCGGTTTGGAGGAGGAAGTAGTGTTCGCCGCGGTTATTGAGTCCGGAGGATCCGATAACACGTGGCGGGGTCTTCTATGATTTAGGAGCGCGTTCGCGACCGGTGTGTAGTCACACGCGGATGCTAATAACGGATTCAGGTGGGCAGCAGTTTTTTCAAAGTAACGTTCCGAAAGTTCTTCGAAATGCAGCGCTATATCGTGGGTAAATAGAGGTCGCGATGTAGGTCCTCATTGCGAACGTACCACGGAGCCCCGTGGCAGTTCGCATGAACCTATTCTGGACTACCTGTAGCTTTTTTAAATGGGACGGGATATGCGCGAAGGCTACACTGCCGAATGCTAACATGGGTCTAACACATGTTTTGTAAAGTGTCACTTTGTTACGAAGTGACATTTTACTGTTTTTATTAATGAGATAATTGAGACGGCTAAGTACGAACTTAGCCCTGTTCGTGACACGCGTAATGTGCGGTTCGAACGACATATTTTTGTCTAGAGTGACCCCTAGGTATTTTGTTGAATGTTCCCAGGGGATCGCTCTGCCGAACAGTTTGATGGTACCCGGGCTGCACCTGGACACCATCCGTGCGCTGAGTCTAACACCTCGATTGAAGTACGCCGCTGCACTTTTATCGGGGTTCACCTCTATGCGCCACTTCCTGAACCAGTCGCCCAGGAGAGTGGCCGCTTTTCTGAGATTACAGCCTATCTGTTTACCGCGACGGTGGGTTGAAAATAGAGTCGTGTCGTCCGCGAAGAGGGCTAAGTGGACGCGCGGCGGTCTGGGAACGTCGTCCGTGTAGAGGGAGTATAGTATAGGTGAGAGTACCGAGCCCTGCGGCACTCCCGCCTCTAGGGGCCTACTGCTAGAGAGAGTCCCTTCTACACGAAATCTGAATTTGCGATTCGACAAGTAGTCTCGTAAGATGAGAACTAGTCTGTCTGGCACGCCCATTTCGTAGAGCTTATAGATTAGGCCGTTGTGCCAGACCTTATCGAACGCCTTGGCCACGTCGAAGAATATCGCTCCCGTGTATAAGGGTAGTCGTCTATTCAGGCCGTCTAGTATGCGCTCCGTGAGGCAAATTGCTCATCCATTAACAAATGTTTCTCGGTTACGACCTTCTTAAGGCGGGTGCAAATAATACGCTCGTATATTTTGCCGAGTAAATTGATAAGACTGATAGGGCGGTAAATACTCGCGAGGTTCCAGGGTTTACCCGATTTATGGATTCCAATGACGGTGGCTTATTTCCACTCGTCAGGAAAGGCACTGCCTGCTAGTAATACATTGAAGATGTTTACTAGTAGGTATATGAGTGCGGTAGGAAAATATTTAATTATCCTATTTGAAATACCGTCAGACCCCGGGGCCTTTTTACTGTGAAGATTTTTTATGATATCTTTCACTTCGTCGTGGTCAGTGGGGGGTAACGGTTCGCCCTGGGGAGGTTCGGAAGCTCTACGCGCTAACTTAATCGTTTACATTATTTATGTGGTTTGGATCACTCGGCAGAGTGGAAACGGTACACTGCGATTGTACGTTGTCTGCTAGGCATTCGGCTTTGTCGGCATCGTCAAACAGGGGAGGTAGATTGGGGACCAAGACTCATGGGAAGTCAAGCAGAAGCGCGCCTATTTGTTTTATCTTACACAAGTCTTGCAACATTTCGTTATCTTCAGGTGCAGTATAAGCTAGAGAATAACCACGTTTAATAGCTAATGAATAAATTAACAATGAAACATACCTCTGCATTTTGGATTAACGCAGCATTGGGCAGTATGTAGATATTTCATCAAAGTGGCTGGGATGTCACCTGGCTGTATGGGGATTTCATGCAGTTTGATCGCTCGAGCTGCTAGCTCCAACAAGGAAGTGGGCTGGAGAGTCATATCCTTTACGAACCTCACAACAAGTGGATTGTCTCGAAGGCTTAGCTGAAAAGAGGATAAGTCAATAACTGCAAAACGTAAGCATGCCGTAGGTTTAATTATATTTTAGTTTTTTATTTTATTATTATGACATTGAAAGACAAAAAAGCAGAAGGATTTCCTGATGGTAAGAAATTCACACCGCCTAGAGACGCCAAAGTAAACTCAACTCAAACGCAAACTCAGGACGTTGATGTTATGCCTCGAGCAAAAGTAAGTTTACCGGCTACTTTATACTCCGAACCGAAATACGTCAACGGCAAACACTGACGTTATGACGGCAGGAATAGGTAAGGTAATGGTACCACTCCGGGCAAGTCGCTGCGAAACTCTACGAGGGTCAAACTGAAAGTTCTTAGAAAATCAAAAACTAAGCATTCTAGCAAGTTATTAGTTTTATTATAACTTTTCAAAATAGCGTCCATTTACATCAATACATCGCTGCATTCGATGGAACCATTGAGAAAAGTACCTTGCCCACTCGGCCTTAGGGGTCTCTTCGACGGCGTTTTGAAACGCAGCCACTGCTTCTTCGGCGTCCATAAAATGTTTTTCTCGAAGTTTTTCTTTTATTTTCGGGAATAAATAAAAATCGCAGGGTGTGAGGTCGGGGCTATACGGCGGGTGACCCAGTAATTCCACGTCTGAGGTCGCCAAATAGTCGATCGTTTGCCTGGCGGTGTGCGACGAGGCATTGTCGTGTGAAGGAGGATCCTGCTGCGAGGTCGTTTCTCTCGAACTTTTTCCAAGACAAGTGGCAAACAGTTGTTAGTGTACCACTCTGCATTAATTGTCCAAATCTGCTGATAGATCACTCTTTTGTCAGTCTCTATCATACGCCGCACAACACTGATATTGTCTTCAGTCGTCGCTGTAGAAGGCTGTCCCTCACGCAAATCAGCGGTGAGATTAGTTCGACCACGTTTGAATTCATTAAACCAGTTGTAAACTGTGGCACGAGATGGGGCTTCATCATGAAAAGCCAAACGAAGTCTATCATAACTTTCTTGTTGACTTATATGACATCGAAAGTCATAAAAAATCATTGCACGAAAATTTTCTCGCCTTAAATTCATTCTGACGTGCACAGACAATTTTCAATTTGCCGCCAAATCGTAAAGCAAATGACAAATGAATGAAATGTATACTCAATATTATTGGTAAAGAGCTATTTTCAAAATTTAAACTTATTTTTTTAATAAAATGCTTTTAAGTTGCCAGTTCTAAAAACTTTCAGTTTGGCCCTCGTACCACCTAGTAGTAGCAGTATTTTATACCCAGACTGTGTACCTACCGTGTTAGTGATAGTGGTATATAAAACTAGGACTGTACTATGTATTGTAATGTTTAATTTAGCAAATATTTTTTTTAAAAAAGACAATCCCGCTGAGATTCTTTCCCTATTTCCTCTCAATGTGAGGCCGTAATTTCAATCCCGTGGTAGTTTTTAACCGCCTTTAAAAAAGAGGAAATTCTCAATTGATTATACTTTTTTTATTTTATATTGTAGGTATGTTTGTTATGCGATTGCTCAGCCAATCGTTAGCCAAATACGATGGATCTTTTTTAAGAACGTTAAATTCTAAAAAAAGAACAGTCGTATTCGTAAAAAATAAAAGTTGGTAAAAATTCCCAGGTAATTTTATCATTACCCGACTTGTGGTTTTCTATTTATATCTATTAACGCTTCTTTTTGCATATGTTGACGATATAAGCAACGATTTAAGCATTATTATTATTATTATGTTATAGGAAGGCAAACAAGCAGACGGATTTCCTGATGGTAAGAAATTCACGTCGCCTAGAGACACCAAAGGTGGTAATGGTGCGTTGCCAACCTGAGGTCAGGATGTTAGACCTCGAGCAAAAGCAAGTTTACCGACTACCTTACCCTCCGAAGCAGAACACGTCATGACGTTATGGCGGCAGGAATAGGTAAGGCGGTGGTACCAATCCGGGCGAGTCGCTGCCAAACTCTACCACCTAGTCGTATGAGTTAAGTATGAGTCGGATGTATTAAGTATGATTCAAGAGTTCGACTAGGATGTTGCAGTTTTGCTCTTCTTAATTTTTTATTAATAATGACCCGCACAAGTACCTAGCTACTAACATCTTATATTATGGTCTTAAACTTATGTAATTAAAGTAAGTATTCTGAATCGGAACAATAATAAATTCAATACTCTGTGCTAGAAAAATTGTGCAGTAGATTATATTATTATCTATTACTCGAATGCGTAGAATTAGCGGAAAACATGTTTCAATAAAATTTGCTCTATTATCTAAGTATGTACTTACTAGGCCACCTTGAGCCCAAAACACCTTATTGCAAAATGTGCTTGATAGTAATAAAACATGATGCGGCAAATATTCTACAAAATTGACTATAATATAAGGATTATTATTTAGCGACTTAAATCGCTTACTTTTAGATCTTTACCGGCTTGCTTATGTTGCAGGGAGACAACCGGTAAAGCACCTATTACTTCAAAACAAAAAATGAATGAATTAAATCGGAATACGCTTTAATTAATTATAAATCACCTTACAATTTGACTTTTAGCCCTCATGGGAACCCTTAAATGACCGGGATAAAAAGTTTTCTAGAATATACCTAGTACCTGCCAGTTAAATTTCGTTACGATCGTTTCAGTAGATTCAGCCTGAATCGCAATCATAATACAGCCAGACAGAAAAAAAAACCTGAAACTTCTAAAAATATTTTCTAGTCCATTTTCAATTTACAGAATTCACTTTGAAACAGTTTTGTTAAAGATATAGATATATTGCAATACGAAAATATTGGCATTTCGCTTTGGTTTACCATTAACACTTTTCACTGTTCTAGCATTTCTGTTTGTATGAAAAGGGTAACGAATGTGACGGAGGCCAGACAGGTTTGTCAGGATTGTGAGGTCTGAAACTCAATACTCTGCCTATCCCGTAATGGACTTGGCGTGTAGATATGTATGTATGTTCTGTTCTAGCAATAATATTTATTCTCGATAACTCCTTACCTACCTATACAACAGTACCTAGTAGTGTAGGTACCTATACTTAAGAGCAATTAGCTGTAACAAATAAGAAATTTCGTAGAAGTCTTCACGAAACCACTTTAGGAGTCACAGTAGGTAATAGCGCGTACAGAGAATAGTACTAAGTGAATGCGCGATACACATTTGGCCTCAATCTTATTTTTTTTCTTAAACAAAATATTTCAATGCTATCTTTGTTATATGAAAATTAAACTAGGTATCTAATTGCTAAATGTTATTTATTAAGTTTTCGAAAATAATTGGTCGTATTTTATAAAATGTTATAGCTTGAATCTACTATAATTAATATAAACTTTCCTAGTAGGTATTGGGTACTTTTTTCGCTTCTTGCCACCTACTGATATTTGTTTTTAATTTTTTTTTGGTACGGGAAGGCAAAGAAACAGACGGGTTTCCTAATGGTAAGAAATTTACGCCCCCTAGAGGCACCAAAGGTGGTAATGGTGCGTTGTAAGGCCTCGAGCAAAAGTAAGTTTACCAGCTACCTTATCCTTTGAACAGGACCACGTAAAAGGCAAGCACAGCACGACATTATGGTGACAGAAATAAGTAAGGCGGAGGTGTTAATTCGGGTAAGTCGCTGCGAAACTCTACCACCTAGGTAGTTAGATGTCACAGAGTTAGATTCTTCACGAAGTCTTGTATTTATTAAATTATTTCTATTTATGTTTTGGTGACGTTAACTACTTAGAATCCATAACAAAAGTATATGCTTTGCTTACTTTGGAGTAAAATCAACAGTTATGTTGGTTTTTTGATTATTTGTTATTTATCAGCTAGTCGTGGGTGCCCTGGTTGTGCCTCTGCCTACATCTTCGGGTATATGGACGTGAAGATACTATACTATACTATCAGCTGTTTGTCCCCATCACGAGAAACAACCAATTTAAATCAGGTTTTTATTATGTGAAAGATACGAATCCAACTTTTAGGATCCGAACTATGTTTTATTAAAATCGTTAGTGTCGAGGTAATTTTCTTCGATTACACTAGTCTAGTCTACGAGTAGTAGGTAATGGCGTAATATTTCGCAGTGGCCAAATTACTTTTGTCAGCCTAGTCGGACATGTCGAATTGTGTATGTATAATTAAATAGTTTGTAGTAAAAATTGCCTAATTTTGACGCAACAATAGGCAATAAAATTACGTAATACCAAATTTCTAGAACAGGGACATAGACGTCGCTCTCTGACTAAATTATACTGAGCTAATGTTACTCCTTTCTGCCAATGTGGCCATACGGTTTAATGCCCGCAACGTATGATTACGTTTGTTAAGGTATCATTTACAAAATTTCTTATTTATAAATAGTGCCATTAAAAAATTGCAACCCAAAATAATCTGAAATTTGTCACTTATAGACCGTTTTGATATTATAGCGAATATTTTTTATTATGCTTCATTTTCCGGTAGTAGTCATTCGTCTTCTGGTTTTTAGGTCATATTGTAGATATTTTGTGTTTGTCGCACTCACCGTTTCTAAGTTAACTACTCTAATCATTTCTTTTTAACGATTATAATATTGGAAGGCAAACAAGCAGACGGGTTTCCTAGTGGTAAGAAATTCATGCCGCCTAAAGACATCAAAGATGGTAATGGTACGTTGCCAACCTGAGGCCGGGGTGGCAGGCCTCGAGCAAAAGTAACTTTACCGGTTACCTTACCCTCCAAACCGGAACACGTCATGACGTTATGGCGGCAGTAATAAGTAAGGCGGTGGTACCAATCCGGGTGAGTCGCTGCAAAACTCTACCACCTAGTAGGTTGTCACGGTGTTAGTGACGGTAAGCCTATGCTCGCCTTTTACTAGCTGCCTGGCAGGAAGGCAGATGGTCTATTGTATAATATTATATACAAATAAGTCGTTGCTACCATGTTATTGCAGTATGTTGCTTCTATAAAATATACATCTCGATGTCCGTAATAAGCCACATAACACAATAATACATTCCGCATAGGACATAGAATAAGTTATTTGTGTGACATTGAAACTTACCTCCGTCAAGCATTTTAATTTTATAATCTGTGTTGGTAGAGTCTTGAGCCTGTTTTTATCGATACGTAAGGATCGGAGCTGGTTAAGCCTAGCGATGCTGGCAGGTAGCTGCTCTATGTGATTATCACTGAGGACTAGACCTTGTAGAGCTGTAAGAGCACCAACTGACTCCGGCACTTCAGTTATTTGGTTTCCTCCAATAGATAGTATTTGTAGGCTGAAACAATATATATATCATACATTGTTGTAAATGTTTAATAGTGACATTTTTGATGAAATACGAATTTGTATTATATTATACATAACACTTGAATTGAGAATAAGTAAAATGTATTAATGAATTAATATTTCAATATAATTTCCTTTTGTTACAATTTAATAAAATAAAAGTTTGATAACAAAAATGAATTATATAAATTGTAAACCTATGGTTTTACAGTATACAATTTATATAATTCATATTCATATATCATTAGAATAAGAACGTTTGAACTTGACCTTACAAAACATGTGTCCGAGAGTCCAAGTCCAAGAAATAAGTGATTTATGATTAATATGTATCCAAAGTAAATCTAATATTATCTTAATCAAAACACGCTATTCCGCTAGGAAAAAATAAATTCTAATATTCTTAAAACTTCAAAAATTTTGAAATAATAAATAATTAAAACTTTAACATTAGTTATCTAAACTATTTTATTTAACAATGCACTTACTCTATTGTTTATTTATTATAAGTAAATGTTAGCCTTTGTCTAGCCGTTTATACAGATGACTATTGAAAATAATGAGTGTTAAAAACAAAAGGAAAGTGGACTTTCGGTACACATTAGTTGATTCACGATTTTAAATAGTACAAAAATAACGTCAACAAAAACATCAAAATTTGTTTAATAATTTAAAAACATGCATAACTAACTACCAAATCAGAGGTTGTGAAATTTTTTCGTCGATTTTAACTTGCAAATACGTTCATGTTCTATTAGTACCTACAATTTTGTTTTTTACACAATCACATTTTTCCTTTGTTATTTTTAAGTCGGTCAAAAACTGAAAAAAAACTTAATCGATGTAAGGGGTATGATTAAACCTTACGCTATGTGTGGTGAAGTTAATGATTACGCCCTCAAGAGGCGTTAAAGTAAAAGAAAGTATCAAGTGGAATGCCCCAAAAAAACTATATGGAATGTATGGAATGCCCCAAAAAACACCCTGCCTTTTGCGGAAACTTAGACCCAGACGAAAAAGATACTAAAAACAATTTTTTAATATCATTCTACGTAAGCGATATCGTATTTCTAAACGTTTTCGCATAGTCATTCAAATTGCGATGTATCTATACATAAAATGGCGATATTTTGTGATAAGTGTTGGAAATGTTTTTGTTATGTGTTGGTAGGTACTGGATTAAAATAGCATTTTTTATGTTTTGTTGACAACAGATAGCTTATGTTGTATTGTACGTACTAAGTAACGTAGTAGAGTGCATCAGTATTCCCCAATTGGTACCACCGCCGTACCTAATTTCCTGTGTTGGCCCGTATATGTGTAGAATAGATCATCTGCCTTAGTATGTACCGAACAAAGAAAGAGGCTAGCAAAAGTTAAATAGGTCATGAACAAGAACACTTGTCAAAGAGAATATAAATACTAGTAATGAGAGGCGGGACTACCATAGATACATAGCAAACCCGAATTTTGTATGAAGTTTACTTGAAAAGGTATAACCCGTATAATTTGAAAGTAAGTCTAAAGGCATTCCGGTATAAGGCAACTAGTGGCATATGATTTGGGCGAATAAGAAACATAGCAAACTTATTTTTTTCATTTGTTTATATGAAAGTTATGCCAAACTGAGCACTGGTGGTAGAGCGTCGTATTGCAACTCGTCCGCGTAGGGATCCACCGCCTTACCTATTTCTGCTGGCATAATAAAAGCGCCATGTTCCGATGCGAAGGTAGGTTCGGACTTAGGACAAAGACGAAATCATATTATCATATTTGGTGTGTATAGGTCACACACAGCTCTCTCTTACCACTAGGAGAGCCATCTTGTTCGCTGTTATTGTGCTACGTGCTGGAAGATAGGTTAGTAGGACACGTGGTCTAAAATTCCGACCTTAAAACGAACCAAACATAGAATCCACATAATTTCAGTAGCATACTTAGAAACTCTTGGCTTTTACCAAATAACTTAGGTCTGGCCGTCGGACAAAAAATATTCGCGTTTTTTTATGATATTGGAAGGCAAACAAGCAAACGGATTTCCTAATGTTAAAAAATTCACACCGCCTAGAGACACCAAAGGTGTAATGGTGCGTTGCCAACCTGAGTCCGGGATCTTAAGCCTAGAGCAAAAGTAAGTTTACCGGCTACCTTACCCTCCAAACCGGAACACGTCGTGACCCATGACGTTATGACTGCAGGAATACGTAAGATGGTGGTACGAGTACCAATCCGGTTTATGTACTAATACTTATTTACTAATACTTTCTACTAGCTGTCCCTACGAACTTCGTATCTCTCGCATCGTGCCCCTACCGAATTAATTGTTGACCCCCTTAAAAAGAGGGGTGTTATAAGTTTGGTGTCCGTCTGTAGCATAGTAACTTCTAAACGAGTGAACCGATATCGAACCAGAATTTCCGTTTGAATTTGGACGAGATCGCGATGATTCTTGTTTTTATTAGGTAGAGGTTTTGTAGAGGTTTATTGAAAATTTTAAAATCTATGATTACTTCGTTTTAATTTTTCATATGTTTTAATAACTATCTAAAATTCAGCTTCAGGAATGAGACGAATAAAAACACACACACAAATATCTTCAAAATGGATTCAGCTGCTTTCGAGTTCCAAGTTTTGGAACAAACCGGACTCGGATTTATAATATAGGTACTAGCTGTTTGCCCGCGACTTGCTATTCCTAGAATAGCTCATATATTTATATTATAAACTTTCGTCCCCCACTATAGTCCGTTGAGGGTTGATTTTAGAAAATAAAGGATCAAGAGCCCGCAGTTTACACAGTGTATTTTTCCGAAAACTAATTTAATTTCGATATTGAATTTTCTAACGGCCAATATTAGCCAATCTGTATAAGATCAGAGATTGCGGGGTTTTAGAAAAGTTACCAGGTAACAAATATAACCTCAAAGTAAGTAATAAAGTAATATCTTTACGCCTATATCCCTGGAGGTGGTAGGCAGAGGCACAACCGGGGCACCTAGGACTAGACGAAGACACTAAGTCCCACAATGTGATAGGTGGCAAGCCTATCGCCAACCGGGCACATATCCTATCCCGAGAAACATTTTGTTTTGTTAGAAAATTGGAAAAACCATATTTTCTTTATGTTGCCCGATCCGGGATTCGAACCCGGAACAGTAAAGTTAAATCCAACAGTATCAGTATAGTAACAGTAACAATATCTTAGCAACACAAAATCTAGAAGATCTATTTTTATCTGTAGATCGGTTATTAATATTGGCTGTAAACTTGTAGACAGGGTTACATTTAATAACATTTTAAAATTGTTTGTAAGCTATAATTCAAATTGTAATAAAAATAAAACTGTTTGTTGTATGAATATTAAAACATTGTGTATATAATTAAATAATCACTTACAAAAATACTAAAATATTTGCACACTACAATGTGGTAGAATATGCTGGAAAGCTTAAATAATTTTGTAACAACTTCAACACGCATATTCCGCAAAAAATATATTTTCTTTCTTTCTTTCTTGTCGAGACTCAATCTAGTTTTAAGAGACTCAGAAACGTGAGCAAATTAATAAAAAAAAAAAGTTAATATCCATTCATAGTCGTGATTAGTGACATATTCAAATAATTTAAACAAAGTATAAACAAACCGACTCTATTTTTCTTACATTACGCCTCTGTGGTCTAGCGGTTCAGTTGTTGGACTTGACTGCATGAGGTCCAGGGTTCGAATCCCGGGTCAGGCAACAAAAAGAAAATTGTTTTTTTTTTCAATTTTCTAATCTAAAAAAAGTTGCTCGGGGTTGGATTGTGCCCGGTTGGCGATAGGCTTGCCACCTATTACATTGTGAGATTTGTCTTCGGCTAGTCGTGGGTGCCCTGGTTGTACCTCTGCCTAACCTCTACGGGGATTTGGGCATGAAGATATATCACGATTTTATGATTTTATTTTAGAAAGTCTTGACTCCCAAGTGGTTCTATAGGTATACGTTTTATCGAGATCAGTAAATTGTAAACATGCAAATTTATGCATTAATGTTAATTAATTAGTAGATATGAAATTAATAAGTAACTTATCACTCAGAAACTATCTGTTGGATTTTGATAAAATTTACATGGCACCTTCGAGCATTTTCTTAATAATATATGGGGAACACTTCCAATCAAACCCACCGTCCGAAAAGCGAACCATAAAAAATATCGTTATTGGATGAGTAATCGCTTGTAAAACGTAGAAAAAAATATACATTAGAATTTAGACTCCTTTGGAGTTGGTCTTGAGTGATTTAACCAATTTTGAAAGAAGTAAACTGTTTTAATCAGTTAAAACATTTGAATTTTGAATTGCTTTCTTTTTAAAGTCGGTTTAAAAGACAAAGACTTGCAAAGAAGCATTGAAACACTGATTACAATATGCTCTGTTTTATACAGTGACTTATAATTAGTCATTAAGATTATATTGACTGTTATGGACCACGTGCAACTAGTGTCTGTAATTACGCAATATTAATCAATCATGTTTTGAAATATGTATCGTTTGTTATCTGGTATATTTTGAATACAGATAAATTAAATAAATAATATTCAATGTGCACTCATTATTCTTGGTCTTTAGGGTTCTGGCAAAACCCATAAAGGCTCAAAATATCAGTGACATCCGCCTGTCCGGATCTTAATGCTGGATGGTGTTTTATTAGTGACCAATGTGTTGCCAACCTTGCGGTTTTCACAATTTCATCTGGCTTTGTGGGCCGAGCAGAGTGCTCAGCCCGAGACTTCATTGTTTAGATGGGTTGAACTGTTCCCTTCAACGCCAGTAACAAGGGCTGTAGAATACCCAGTAAAATTATACCAAAAAAAACTAAAAAGTACCATTTAAAAAAAAAACTTTAAGTTGTATTAAAATTATTTTTCCTTTTGTTGTGATCACGAAACAGCAGCAAACATATTTTCTTTATTTTCTAGCAATATCACTGGAGAGTGTCACTAAACACTCCGGAACTTCCTAAGTGCGCTATGGGCGGACATTTTCCGAGGGATTTTACAATATTAGGTATATCAAAATAAACTCGGTTAATATACGGGATCGTCAACCCGAATGATAAGTTTATTGATTGTAATTCTTAACAAGAATTTTGTCTTATACAAAGCAAAGTTACAAACTCAAAACCAAGTTAACAACCGATAAACCGTCGTGTAGGGTTTATTATTCTAGTGATTCTGAGCGCACTATGAGCCTTAACATGACGCCTCTTGTGCGTTTTAAAAGTGTTAATTCTGTACGTCCGTACTACTAAGGTGATGTTTATTCCGTGGTCATATTTAAGAGATAATACAAAAGATAGTTAAACAAAAACTACTAGTTTTAAATCAACATTGCAAAAGGTGACATGTTATATTAAGGCTATCAGACTGTAGATATTTGGATGTTGTCTAGATAAACAATGTTTATCTTTTGCATGTCACTTTAGCTTTAATAAACTGATCTTGTTATCAGTCGCTTTATGACGTAGGAACAACGGATAAAACTTGTTGGATTACAGAATCCCATTATGATTTGTCAACTACTATTGTTAGTACGAATGTGGATTGCTCTGTTTGTTCTCTAAAAGATAGCGCACACTATTGACGGAGCGGAGCAAGTCAGATCGGAGCGCATCTCATTGCAAAGCATACTGAGGCCACGGTAATATTATGCGGGCCAGGCGGACTTTTGTTACTCTTGTTTTTGACTTTTGTTACTAAAAACACAGAAAAAAGGAGAGTAGCAGTTATACTTTAAATTTGTCGAGAGTGGAAAAAGGCGCCTCTATATTGACTTT